>LPNX010386018.1:1810-88680 GCA_001517045.1 Pseudotsuga menziesii | reverse complement strand
GTTATTATACCTGCGGTTATTTCTAATTAATAAATATAATTAAATTTTTTTATAATTTGTATTATTAATATAATTTGTATTATTATTATTATTATTATTTATTATGATTGTTTATAAGAAGAAACTAGACATTCAACCATCTTTGATTAGAACTAATTCTACTTATTTGGAAAGATTTGTGCCTAAATTAATTTATTTTTAATTCAAAACAAATCTAAATAATATCATTATAAATTAAAATGTGTAAAAGTTATGCATATCTAAGCTTCATGAACTCAAAATAGTATTGTAAATTGTAATAAATTAAAGGTTATTTGAATTATGAAAGTGTTTTAGTATACTTACAATTTATTTGTCATTAAAAATATCTTATATATATATGGAATTTATTTTGTTTAAATTATAATCAAAATAAAAAATATATCTATTGATAATATATGTTTAATTTTAATTAATAAAGTAATTAATTTTAATTATAACTATAGAAATTTAAGATCTTTTATTTATACGTAAGAATTTTGAACATAAATAAATAAATAATCCTTTTTAATAATTTGATGGCATTGAAAAGCCATGTGACTCTCAAAATTTGAAATGTAACACTTCATTAGTATATATTTTGTTTATTTACTCCTTACATATAGTAAACTCAACTCATGATTAATTCAAGTTTAGTTGGATTTTGACGAATATAATTCTTCTATATATGTTGAACTTTCATGTGGTATAGTTATATTTGATGTCATTATATTTAATGTTATTTGGATGAATCATTATGATCTAAATGTATATATTGTTAAAATATAATAATCGGTTGCTAGTCAACTGAACCTTTGACCTTCTATTAGTTGCCCCCACCAAAAAATTAAAATCTGTTTTCTAAAGTTAAACTTTAGAGTTTGCAAAAAAATATTTTAAATTTTAATAAAAATATTTGTATTTGATATTTTGTAAACTTCTAATTGGCCAATCAGAAATGATGTCATTCTTGGAGTTTGGTATCTGGTTTTCACTTGACACATGGCAATGATGACATTAGCATTTAGTATGGGTCAATTAATCCACCTCCTCATTAATTATTTATTTGTATGAGCATTTAATTTTTTTTAAAGTTTTTTCATAAAAGTCATTTAAAATTTAAATACTAAATTGGATATTATAAAAAATAAAAATAATTTCTAAAATTTGAGAAAGTAATTAGTTTATATTTTTGAGTAATTAATTTTTTTTGTTGCTTTACATAATATAATATTAGATATGAAAAATAATTTTAAAAGTTAAAGATTCAATAATAGTTTTGCATTATGGTTTTTAGTTATTTAATGCTTATTTATTAATTTTTACAGTTCATGAAGTAACATCACCACATCCATAATGTATATTTCAAATTATGCAACATTTATTATTCTTCTACTAGTACATAATATTTACCAAAAATAACTCATCAAAGTATGACAGACTATGTAGACCTTGAGTCACTCTTGAGATTATGAAGGTCGGTGTAAGCCTTAAATGACTCTTGAGTTATGAATGGTCTACTACATTGCGTAAATTATGTACATCTCAATCAATATATCACTTACTACTTTATTGTTGGGTGCATAATGCGTATAAAAAATAGTTCTTGAGACTATGGAGGGCTATGTATGCCTTAAATCACTTATGAGGCTATGGATGGTAATGTCTAGTGTTAGGTGTTTCATGTCTACCAAAAATTTCTCATAAGACTACGAAGGGATACTTAACATCTAAATCACTCATGGAGTTGTAAATGACCATGCATGATGTCCGATGCTAATTTACTTTACATTGTTTCTTACATAAGTGGCAGGTACTAAGCAACTGCGTTGCTTATTCCACTTGTTTAATAATTTTGTGGCCTCAAAGACTCCTCTTTGCAAGCCAAGGGAACATTATTCTTAAGGAATTTTCAAATAAAGAGTTGGTTATAAAGGCACATTTATCAAGTCTAATGCACATTTATTAAGGGTGCCTTAACTCCTCGTGCTACGTTTAGCATTATTTATATCATCCCAAGGAAAAATAACTGCCTTCTTGAGCGCTCTCTTCAGATAATATTAAATACATTGTTTATTGGTCATGATTGGGAAGGTGAGCCGCTTGAGGAGCCGCTTGGCATAAGAAAATTTTATACTCGGTCAAAGGAAGGTGCTTTACATGAAAGGTTGACACATGACATCAAGACTCATTTGACACTTCTTCCTTACATGTTGTATTATTTGTGAAGGGCACCCTACTAGAAGATATTTATTGTGCATATAATTAATAATTGCTTCATGGGAGAAAAAAATATCTAGGATCCACTAAATGATATTTTACTCTAAGAGGGTTAAGCGAGAAATCTAGATAAAGACTAACTTTCTCCATTAGCTAGGATGGTTGGATATTGTGGTACATATCCTCTTTAAGATTAGTCTAATATCATGTGAAGGAAGTGAAGGCAATAAAAAGCATGTGAGGTTTTTCTTTCCATATTATTTTGTATATTTTCTTATTGTTGAAGATTCATATAAATTATACTATATAGGGTTTTAATTCAAGGCCAAAATCTGTCATCCAAGGAAGGACCTTGGTTGAGGTGTATCCTAACCTTTTCTTTGGTAGAGTTATTGTTATTAAACTAGTCATTTCAATGAAAGGTAGGGTAAAAAGTTGTTTAGTATGGTTATTGCTTTGTTTCCATGCAATAAATTACCCACTAAATTACTACAATAATAAATAACATGCATAGGAATATTTTAGCATGTTGTAACATGGATATCTCCTTCCCCTTAATACATATTTTTCAAATGCTCTTAATGTTTGTAGGCTTGATTTTCCCAGCTTGGATAGGCTCTAGTCTTAGTGCTCCATCCCATTCATTTTCTAGAATTTTTCATATGATTTCTTAGGAACATTCCCCTTGAAATCCATAGAAGAGTTGGCCTAAAGTGAGAGAGGGCGTTATTGTGGTGACAATGAGTAACCCCTTTTAGTTCCCCTAAGGTTGCACTTGTGTTTTAGGGATATCCTACTCAAGTGCAGGTTTTGGGAGGTAAC
The DNA here is from genome assembly GCA_001517045.1 of Pseudotsuga menziesii. Taxonomy (NCBI): domain Eukaryota; kingdom Viridiplantae; phylum Streptophyta; class Pinopsida; order Pinales; family Pinaceae; genus Pseudotsuga; species Pseudotsuga menziesii. Next base: position 85,620 of record LPNX010386018.1, on the reverse strand, counting down.
ACACTCCTCAAATATATGATAGTAAAACATGAATAAGGTTAAATGAAACAATGGATTTGATGGGTGTTAAGCTATGAGGGTTGAGTCCTAGTGATATTTTAATATGCCTAGTTTGGATCCTCAAAAATTCTTGGCTAGGGAATATCTCATTTATTGAGCTAGGATGGACATTACCATGGTAAAGAGTATCCACCAAAAAGGTCGCTTCAGGAGCAACAAGGGGCCATGATATGATAAAAGGGGAAGGAAAGTTGGGTCAACTATAAATGGTAATATTGTTGTTGTATGTGTCTTTACCTAAGTTCCTCCTAACCTTTCAACGAAGTGTTTAATCCAAATCCATGAGGCTTATTGAGAGGGAATGTACTCTCCATGCATGGGAGAGTATATTTTATGTGTTTTTATTTTATTTTCTCATACTCTTCCATCCAAATTAACTTCCCATTCCTAGTTATTAGGGGCATTATGCATGAATTCATGTCTACAATAACAATAAAACCTGCCATAAAATCCCATCATGAAAGGTTTAGTACAATAACTATAAAACCTTCCATAAAATGCACATTGTATATTTTCTATATGTTTCAATTCGAGTATTAACAAAGTATGATAGGTTCAACATCCATGTAAACTAACTAACATCTTAGTGCAATATAGAACTATAAACATGCATACTAATGTTCTATTTTCAGTTCAGGTAGAGTTCTATGCAAAAATCCTATATAGGTGTAATAATCAAAGTTCTAGTAACTATGTATTTTTGTAAGCAGGCATAGTTCTATGCAAAATAAGAGAATTGTTGTTCTATTCTAATATGTTGTAGAAGTGCAATATTAAGTAAAACTAATTCATTCTTGAATAGAGTTTGTTGGCATGCTTGTATTATTATGCATGCATTTAGAAAGGAACAACTTAGAATTTAACTATGAAATGAATCCTAGACACAATCAACCAATCGAAAACCAACTCATATTTTTTATTACAATTATGTATTTTTCTTGTATTGTTTGTTACAGTCATGGAAAAATGGAATTATGCTACTCAAACAAGGACACGAAGGAAAGTGGCTAGGGGTGCACAACTATAAAATATTTCATTGGATGAGGAGATACATCAAATTTTTTATGGACACAATGTGTGAATATATGATTCACAACATGATCTATAAGCTAATGGAATCCTCACAACTCAAGATATTCACAAATTATGCAGAAAAACGGTGAAAAGAGCAAAATTAACACATAGAAATGTTTCCAATAATCAAGTTTATTATCACTATCCAATGCGTAAATATGCATGGAACATCATTATTATAAAATATGATAAAATTGTTAGCCTTTGGAGGAAAATTGGATGCATATATGTGGCAGGCTTAGATTGGACCTCAAAACCCCCCTAGGTGGACCAATGAGTTACCAAACCACCTCAAACGGTCACAAATTCCTATGTGGACATGGATGGAGCATAATAGGACATAAATTAGGGTAGGATAGACGTGTTGGGGTGCATGGGTGAGTGGGAGGGGCTCTATGCAGTAATAAATGGTCCAAAATAGACAAAAACACCCAAATACCATGCATGGGTACCTATGGTCAACCAGTTTCCTTGTTTTATGGAGTGGGAGTGCACCAAGGACTAAAAATTCATAAATGAGGGTGCATGTGTAATCAAAATGATCAAAGGTGGGTGTATGGGTGCATTAATGAGTCCAAAACACTAAAGGACCTTGCTTGTCCAACATAACCTAGTTTTGGATCATATAGCATAAGTACGAAACAAATGACAATATGTCCTAGGTGTATGTGACCATGGTACTAGGTGGTATAATGCTCTAACACCCCCCCTTAAGCCTAAATTAGTGTAAATACATAAACAAATGAGGCCTTGGAAACTAAGGCTCAAGTCACCTCTTACAACAATTTATTTGTCCAAATAACCAAGGTAAGGAGGAAACCTCATGGGAACAAAACCTCCCATCACAAATGGACATGGAGATATATCTAATAGTAAATATTAATAATCACCATGTGTCACCCAATCCAAGAAGTGATCTCATATAGGTGAATGTATTCTCTGTGAAGTTCTTGGTGAAGATGTCAGCAGTTTGCTTTGCAAATGGGAAATACTGCAATGATATCACCTGATCATGCACCAAGCTCCTAATGTAGTGCATGTGTATCTCTATGTGATTGGTCCTCTGTATTTGTACTAGATTAGTGGAAATATTTGTTGCACTTTTATTGTCACACCAAATGATAGTGGGTGAGTCAAATGCAAATCCAAGTTCTCCGAGAATGCCTTGCAACCACACACATTGTGTAGTTGCATTCACTAATCCTATGTACTCGGAATCGGATGATGAAAGGGATATAGTGTGATGTTTATTAGTTGACCAGAATATGGGACCATGTGCAAGCATAAATAAATAAAATTAATTGGACTTTGTTTCAATGGAATCTCCATCCCAATCAGATCAGTAAATCCAACTAGTTCTAGTGGAGAACTAGCAGCATAGTGTAGCCCGAAGTGTTTGGTTCCCTGCACATAATGCAATATCCTTTTTGCATTATTCCAATGGATCTAATGAGGCTCCTACATATATCTTGCAACCACACCTAATGCATAATCCAAATCAGGTCGAGAGTGTGTGAGATACAGCAAGCTCCCAGCTAGTTGCATATACAACTAGTTGTCCGCCAATGGAGATTAACCAAAATCACCTAGTTTCACTCCTGAAAGGAATGGGAACTTGGATTCCTTACATTCAGTCATTTTTAAATTCAATATCAGGTCTTCAGAATACTTTTATTGGATGAACTTGATCCCTACATCAAATTGGTCAATCTCCAATCCAAAAAATTGTTTCAACAATCCAATGTCAGTCATAGAAAACTCACTATGCAAAAAGACTTAATTGAACCTGTATCATCAATGCAAATTATAGTGATAAAAATATCATAAAAATACAACACTATGACCTACAATAAATCACCAACAATAACATGCTCCGAATACACATTAGGATCATATTTGCATCCCTCAACGCCTAGAGAAAGAAGAAAGTTGTCCATCTTGGCATACCATGCCCTGGGGGATTGCTTGAGGCCATATAGAGACTTATCAAACCTAAAAAAAAGTGAAGGATAATGAATTAAGCCTTCAATATGCTGCATATAAATCTCCTCATGAATATCACCATCAATAAAAGAACTCTTCACATCCATTTGGTGAACCTCCAATCTCCTAGATGCAGCAATGGCCAAAACTAGCCTGATTGAGTCCATCTTTGAAACCAATGTGAATGTCTCTATATAGTCCACTCCTTGGATGTGAAATAAGATTTTTGCAACCAAACTATCCTTCTACTTGATATCTGAACCATCTGCATCCACCTTGTTCCTATAGACTGATTTACATTGCACTATTTTTCTCTTGAAAGGTAGAGGAACCAACTCCCAAGTTTCATTGTCTTGCAAATACTTGAAGTCTTCTTGCATGGATGTTTTCAACCTTGGTTCAAGTGATTCTTCTTGATATGTTGGAGGATCATATATGAACATCATAAATCATCTCTGTCACACCCTGGTTTTGACCCCGTTGCATTAAGATGTATATGATGTATATATATATTGTAATGATCATGGTGCGGAGCTAAAGGCCAAGGTCCCACCATTGATCGGTTATGCTATGTTTTGGATTTAAACTTATCACTGATATTATATCAGGGCATGCAGAACATATTAAGTTTATCATCATGTAAATATGCATCTTTAATTAAATAACCCGACCAGCTACAATCGCGGCAACTAAAATGAGAAAGGGGCATGATTTTCACAAGGATAAGGGTGGGGAATTTGTTAAACCTTGAGAAATGAGGGAAAAAACCATGTGTCATATTCCCTTGTTTTATTCCAACCACTTTCATTAAGAATTGTTGCTGGTGGTTGAGGTAGTTATGGTGTTTGGGAGTGGGGTGGCAAGACTGTCAGTCCTCACCCACATGCACACTCCAGAGACTGGGGAATGCAGGGCCTAAGGGACTGTGTAGCAGAGAAGGGACTGATTCCTTATGTTGGGTGTGTGTGGGTGTCTTAGAGGTCTGGCTAGTTCTGGTGTAGGTGTTTTTGGCTCTGTAATGAGCCCACCAGCTTAGCATTGAGCCTTTCCCCAACTTCTTGATGGCCTGATAAACCCAACTGTGTTGGCTTGGCTGTGTCTTGTATATCCTTGGCTATGTGTAAGCCTACTTATTCCCTTATTCCTTGGAGAATCATTCGCAGCTCAGGGGTGGCAGCACTGCTGAGAGAGTAAGGAGCACGCTATCCTATGGTTGGGTGGAACGTTGCAGCGAAGTAGCTGGTTGCGGAAGGAGTTCTCTATCAGATAAGTGATCTTGTCCATTTCTAATTTTGTAACTATACTTGCTGTTAATGATTATAATGAACATGTTGAATGCTTGATTGAACATATGTTTCTTTCCACTGTGTATGATTATTAATTGCATATGTGCATGTTTTAGTTCAAAGTCTTTGTTTAAGCACGTTGTCTCAGAAATTTTGTGCATGCACATGTTCATGGGGCTCTTAGCCCGGGTGGTTAAAGCATGGGGTTGCATCCTCTTCGTCGGTCGGAGGCATGGGGATGTGACAATCTCTTTGAAATATTCAATTCACAAGTGGAGAAAGCATTGTGAAATTGAGATTTAGTCTTCCTAGAGTCTAGTGGATCTCCAAGAAGATCACCAACTGCTTGTATGGTTTTCTCAAACCAATTTGTCTGTATGGGTGATTAATGATATGAATACATGTCATAATCATAATAATAATAAACATTATGACTAGAAAAATCATAGAACTAATCATCACTTACATCATCATGGAGTGGAGGATGTGAGCATTCCCCCTTGACGAGTTCGATCTCCTGCATGGGCTCTTCTTCGAACTGTACATTCCTTTCAATGAATTTTTTCTAAGATGAGGGATAAAATATATTGTATTCCTTTGAATATTCATCATATACAACCATAATTGTTTCCTTTCTTTGAGGTTTCAATTCCTTTCTCTTATCGAGAGGAATTCTAGCCGAAGCCTTTGAGCCAAAAACCCTGAAATGAGAAACATTTGGATTGTGACCACTCCAAGCCTCAAATGGAGTTTTTCCTTCCAATTATTTGTGTGGAGATATATTATTAACATATGCAACACAATTTATTGATTCATCCCATATCTTAGGTTACAAATCCTTTGCCTCCATCATGCATGTTTCCATCTCTTTTAGAGCTCTATTCTTGCGCTCTGCAACACCAATTTGTTGTGTTGTGCAGGGCACAAAATGTTGCATCTAAATGCCACTTTCATGACATATATACAATAAGTTCTTATTGACGTAATCATTTCCATTTTTTTTCCTAATAACCTTTATTTTGTTCCCACTCATGTTCTCAACTCAAGCCTTTAACACTTTGAAAGTCTCAAAAACTTTATATTTTTGTTTGAGAAAATACACCTAGCAATACCTCGAGAAATAACCGATGAAGGTCAACACATACATTGAATTCCCATATGAAGGTGTGGAAATAGGACCTATCAGATCTGAATGGATTATATCAAGAACTTGTATAGCCCTCATTTCCTTCCCTTTATCATATTTGCGCTCAACATGTTTCCCCACTATGCACCCTTTTCAAGTGCCTTTGGAAAACTTGATGGTAGGAATCCCTTCAAACATGATTTCCTTGATTAGTGCTTGGAGGTACCTATAATTTAGATGTCCAAATATCTAATTCCACAAATTTTTGGTCTCATTGTCATGTGACAGGAGCACATTCCCTTGGGAGTAGGGGATAAAGTGAGAGAAGTTATAAATTCTTGAATCATGGTCATCAAAACCCACTGCAACAACTTGGCATGTAGATATTTATGAGATCTCCACATCATCTTGAGTAAATGTTACTCTCTTGGTTGTACCCGTGTGTTTCATTTTATAGAAAAATATTAGGTTCACTGCAATATCAGGCGTAAACAACACATTATTGAAGTACCCATTATCTAGATCAATCCTTCCAATCCTTTTGGATGGGATCTCCGAGTCATCACCCATGAGGATGGATGGACCATTGTAAGTATGTATGGTCGAGAATAAATATTACATGGAATCCATGTGCCTTGAGGCACTTGAATCTATTATGAAGGAAGAAGAGCATGAAGATACAACAACCAAAGCATGGAAATATCCTTGTTCTCTGAGCTTGAACCTCCCTCTTTCTTCCTTATGCCTTCTAGCAATGGGATGTTTCCCTTATCTAGGAATTGTTCCATCATGTCAATGGTTTTATTCATGCATGCACTCTTTGTATGCCACCCTTTTTGACAATAAGTGAATTTTGTCTTCTCTTGCTTATTCTTCTCTTTGTCCTTGCTAGGATTCAATCACCAATCTGAACATTCGGGCTTCTCCTGCTTCTTCTTCTCTTGCTACTTCAAATCCTTGGATTTATTCTTACCTTTGGCTTGATTCAAAACTCTTACAGCAAGGGCTTGATCCTTTGTGGACTTAATGGTACCTATGTTCACCAATTTATCTTGTTCCTAATTCAAAGACTCCATGAAGTCTGTTAGTGAAGGAATTCTCCAATTTTGAGTTGTCCGCTTACCTGAGTGGAATGTAGAGACAAACATTGAGTACTCATGGCATAACTTTGAAAGAATGGAAAATATTAGTTTCTCCTCCTTATCAATGCCACATTGTTTCAGCTAAAGCACCAATTATTTGAACTTTGTGAATAAATCATGGATTGTTTCAAAGTGAATTGGACTCAGTGAGATCAACTCATTTTCAAGTTGGTTTCCTCTCATCGCATTAGTATTCCCAAACAGTGACTTGAGATTGAGACAGAATTCGTTGGGTGTGGTAATAATGTCTACATGGAAGAGAATATCCCTTGATATATTGATACAAATCATCCTAAATGCCTCATCCAATCAGTTGAAGTACTTCAATTTTTCCACAGTGGAGTTACGTTCGTTATCAGTCCCCATGGTGACTTTGTAGAGGCCTTTCGACCTCATCTAGATCACCATTTCATAATTCCATTCAAAATAATTAAATGGGGTAAGAAATACATTATTATTCTTCATTTATGCTTGCACACTGAGTGACAAAGACACTGGAACTACCTGTAATGCAAACACTTGAATTTTTCTCGAAGAAACCCTATATAGCAACTCAAACACTATGGATTCTATTTACAGCTACAAATATCTTTTATACCATGTTAAATATGATTCACATCAAGATACTAAATCTAATGGAATCCTCACAACTCAAGATATTCACAAATTATGCAGAAAAACAGTGAAAATAACAAAATTAACACATAGAAATGGTGCCAATAACTGAGTTTATTATCACTGTGTAGTGTATAAATATGCATGAAACATAATTATTATATAATAGGAGAAAAATTTTAGAATTTGGAGGCAAATTGGATGCATACATGTGGAAAGCTTAGATTAGACCTCAAAATCCCCCTTAGTGGACCAATGAGCTCCCAAACAACGTCAAATGGTCATCAATGCCTGTTTTAATGTGGCTAGAGAATTATAGGACATAAATGAGGGTTATATAGGCATCATGGAGTGCATGTGTGAGTGGGAGTGGCTCTAGGTAGCAATAAATGATCCAAAAGAGCCAAAAACACCCAAATACCATTCATGGGTGCCTTTGGTCAACTAGTTTCCTTGTTTTATGGAGTGGAAGTGAATCAAGGAATAAAAATTCATAAATGAGGGTGCATGTGTAACTAGAATGATCAAATATTGGTTCCTCGGAGCATTAATGAGTCCAAAACACCAAAGGACCTTGCTTGAACAACACAACCTAGTTTTGGACCATATAGCATAAGTACAAAACAAATGAAAATGTGTCCTAGGTGTATGTGACCATGGTACTAGGTGGTATAATACTCTAACACAATGAAAATATAAATTTTTAATACCAAAACATAGAATAGGTTGATGTTGTTGCTCCACCGACAATTGTAGTGCACAAATTTAGTTCAAGCAAGAAGATTAATGTTATTAGAGGTTGGACAAAAGAAGACAGTGGGCATTAAATGTGCACCCTATTGGTTGTGTAAAAGTTCTATGACACTTGTAAAATTCAATGAAGAATTGGATCATTGGGCTTGTAGAATTGAAATGGAGAATTGTAGAAGAGAGAGAAGTAATTGATAAACTCATATCAATAATTCATAGAAAATAAAACACTCATGAGACCAATAATTGGAATAAATGATATTCATACATTAATAAGTATTAATCCTCATATTTAGTAAATAATATGGAATGCAATGCTTATACATATAGGAGAATTCGAATTCCTAAAGAGGTAGTTGAATTTACCAATGTGGAATGGCTCGAGATCTAGCTAACTGTTGGAAAATCACCACTAGAGCTAACTAATTCAACTCCATATCACTAATTCATTACACATTTAGTTAACTGAAGAGAGTAGGTGAGTAAATTTTCCCTACTTTCCTTAAATAATGTAAATTGGTGCTAGAGAGAATAAGAGTGAACTAACTGATGGGAATCAGAGCATAACTGGACATAATTGAATACCTATTGGAGTCAACTGCTGGACGTTGTTGGCACTTAGAATGCATTCCTAAATTATATGGATTGGTCTCTAGAGCACCAAAACTTGTGCATATAGGCGCAATAAGTGGTAGGTGTCCCCTAGGTATGTATCCCATGCACTAGTGAAGTGATGATGACCTCGTAAGATATGAAAATGAACAAATAGACTATGTGGGTAAAGAGATGATTAATTTATCCTAACATCGCCCTTTAATGCTAACTTTTGGAAACCTTGTCATTGGAAACTAAGACCAAATTTCACCCATACAATCTAAATGTAAAACATTATTTTTCCATGTAAAATGAGGAAAGAGGAAAAACCTCATGGTGAAAATCCTCCCCCAAGAATGGACATGAGATACACCATAAATAAACTACTCCAATTCCAAGTAGGTGTGAACTTTATTATATGTTTTGAGGGATTTTATTCTTGGGAAGAACATGAATATGCTCAACTTAATCAAGAACATAAAAAGTTGCATAATAGATTATGGGACCATGTAGAGGAACTAAGATAATATAATAAAAGAGAAAAAGTGGGTGCTCATTTAACTTGATCTTGGAATCAGGTCCAAATGAGTCTTTATGTGCTTGATACTTCTAACCATGTGAGGTAAAATCAGCTCCAAGTGTGAGGAGAAAGCATTCAATCAAATGCAATAGATCTCCATCTTTACTAGCACTATGAGGAGATGTCCGTGTGATCAAGTATGAAGGAACATGAAGCTTGGGACCATGGGGATTGAACGCTTGAGCTCCATAATATGATATAGATTTCAAAGTATCCATGAAATCATAAAATTTAATATCAGCAAACTCATAAGAAGAAACTGACATCAGACTCCCAGAGACAAATTTGAAAGAGACTTGAGGTGCTTGATTTTTCACACCAAAACTGATGAGATCAGTCACAAGAATAACTGAGAGGCCTTGAAACTCTAACTTCGAACCAAATAAGGTGATATCAGCTCCAAGAATGAGGAAAAAAACTCCCAAGTGCGCCACTGAGATGGGAAATGCACGATGTTCTCCTTCTTCAACAAAATTTTGAGTATTGGTGCAAGTAATCAAGTAGGAATTCACTGGAAGAATTGGACAAGTGAAGGAAAATGGATCACTTCCAAAATCTATTTTTTCTTCCAAAATATCCAAAATATCACTTATCTATGCACCAACAACATGATTAGAGATAGAGGAATCAAATTTATCTTCGGCTCTTTGAGCAATCACTGGAAAACTTTGCACAAAATCTAGAATAGAAGAATCATAGGATAATGACAGAGGAGGATGGAAATAGAGTTCTTCTTCAACAATGAAAGTTTGAATGTCTTCTTATGGATCAATTGTATGAGAATATGAGATATCATATATCTCATGAAATTCTGAAGTAACATGAGAAGGAGTCTCTTCAAGGACACTTTCACCAATTCGAATTGAATGAGTTGAAGATTATGTTATGTCTTCATCTTGAACAACTAATTCGTAGAGACTTGAGGATAATGATTTTTAAGCAAGAAAACTTGAGGAGATGTTGGGTGTGCTCTCCAAATTTCTAGAATGGTCCTCATTGTGCTTTCCAAAACCTCTATCCAAACTTGTCTAGAGATCCTTTGGTTATTCAATAGAATCAATAAGGTATTGCATGCTTGGATAAATATCCATACATATAGTTCCAAAGTCTCTATCGCAGTCATTCATCCAATCATTTATATCATCATAAGACTCTTCGCCAATTCCAATAGATGTCTCATAGAGACCTTATCTCTTTAGAGATGAAATCATCTTCAATTTCCACTCTAAATAAATTATGAATGGAGTAAGAAGAGGAATTAATACTATTGAATACATATTGAAGTTGTACCTGCAAAAAAAAATCAATTTGAATCAAATTAGACCAAACACTCTCCAATTCAACATGTGCACTTTCTCTTGGTGCTTCACACCTAGATAGACTTCTCTAGACAAAATCCAGAGGGAGCAAGGCAATAATTCCAAGATTGATGTGGAATCCAATAGCTTCTGATGTATCAATGGAATATTCTAGGTTTTGTTGTTGGCCTTGATACCAACTCTGATACCATGTAAAACTCAATGAATCATAGGATCATTAGGCCTGCATAATTCAAATGGAGAATTGTAGAACAGAGAGAAGAAATTGATAAACTCAGATCAATAATTCATGGAGAATAAAACACTCATGAGACGAATACTTGGAATAAATGATATTCATCCATTAATCATTATTAATCCCCTAATTCATTAAATATTATGTAATATAATGGTTAAACATATAGGATAATTTGAATTCCTAAAGGGGTAGTTGAATCTACCAACGTGGACTGACTCGGGAGCTAACTTAGTGTGGGAAAACCACCATTAGAGCTCACTAATGCAATTTCATATCATTGATTCAGTCTCCATTCAGTTAACTAAAGAGAGTAGGTGAGTAAATGTTACCTACTTCCCTTGAATCATGCAAATTGGCGCTATAGAGACTGAGAGTGAACTAACTAATGGGAATCAGAGCATAACTAGACATAATTGAATACCTAATGGAGTCAACTGCTAGACATTGTTGGTGGCACTCAGAGTAGGTTCCTAAATTATAGGGATTGATCCCTAGAGAAACAAAACTCATTCAAATAAGAGCAATAAGTGGTAGGTGTCGCATACGTATGTCCCTCATGCACTAGTGAAGTGATGATGACCTCCTAAGCTAGGAAAATGAACTAATAGACTGTGTGGGTAATGGGAGGATTAATTTATCCCAAAAACACTTTGTCCAACGCATATCATAAGCATTTATATAGTCCATATCATATATGGAATGGTGATGAAATTGGTTCACAAGTAGGAATGGATTGTGGCATGTGGGTAGTTTCTAGCAGATGGAGAAAAAATGAGCCAAAAAATTTCGTAAGATTGGGGAGTGGATAATTATTTTGTGTTTCATTAATGCAATTGATGCATTAACCCTTGGGCTTTATTTATTCAAGAGAAAGTCTTGGATAAAAAAAACTATATCAATAATTGTGAGGTAGGATCATACATGGATGCACATCCCAATGCATTGATAACTAAAGAATTGTTTACGAATTGGATTTTCACTTTGTTGCATCTATACCTAGTGGTGTATCACATGAAAACATACACTTGCTGAATTTTTATGGCCATGGAAACCACATATCTCTACAAACCGTTGAAGCATAAAACATGATGGACATTGACTTGATGACTTTGTTCACACATAAACCCACAAGTTGCAACCCATTGATGTGAGTTTTTTTGGTAATTTCAAGGGTTATTTCAAGGTCGAGAGAGTAGCATGTATGGAAAATAACCATGGGTAGAGGTAAAAAGATTTGAATTATTTGAACTTTCTAGTAACACATTTGAAATGGCTCTCACACCCTTAAATAGAAAGGTTGTATTCAGACAGACTGGAATCTAGCCACTAGATTATGATGGTATTTTCCATGATAGGTCTTGTAGCCAATCCTTTGATGTACATGTCTAGGAATATGAAAATGTTTCATACAACATGTTATCCCTTTATCAATGGAGCTACTAATTATTGGGTGATAGTGATGAACATGTCAGTTCTAATAATTATGACAATTAAGAAACTTGAGAGAACATGGAAGTTGTTGAATTGCATGAAATATGTACAGGTTCGTAAAACCAAGTTCATAATGAAATTTCTAAAATGAATCTGGTGGAAGGTTTCCAAGTATCAGGAATCAACAAAGGGTAGTTGACATTTCCAATCCAAGTAAGTGGCCTGAATGGTTAACGGAATCTATGATGAATATGAACAAACATATTGTTACTAACACCAATAAAGAAATCCTCAATATGCCTTCACACCCACCATGGTTTATCAATGAAGTTTTCCATTATTATGTGGATGGTGTGGGTGTATAAGAACATGATGTAAGAAATGAAAACGACCCCAAACGTTTAGGACCTGAAAAACTGTAGAACAATTACTAGAAAATTACAAAAATTGAAAACGTTTTTTAGCTAATGGAATAGGTGGGTGGCCAACTATATCCATCTAGATAAATCCTACCCCCTTAGGAAGCAATTTTCTCAGTTGCGTTGAGTGCTTCCATATAATGGGGAAAATTTTGCTGAACATGACTCCTAGTGAGCCACTTTCCTTATCGGAGTAGATTCCTTGCTTTGACAACCCTATATAGTTGGATATTGTTGGAGGATCCTAGTCGATTGGCCAACTAGGTCCTCCTACCGACTATGGTAGAGATGGTAAAATTAGTTGGTTTGTCAACAAACCTGACAGTTGTAACTGAATAGCCAAATGTAACATCTATAAAATAGGTTGGTGAGCCAGATACAAGGATATGTTTGTTCATTGTAACATGTATAGTGTCTGATCTCTAATATAAAATCTAGTTATAGTTTTCCCACTTACTCTTATTTTCCATATGGTTATTATCATGTGAATGCTCTCTCTTTCTTATATATAGTTATGTATTACTAGTAATTTCTCAAACCCTTAGACTACAACATTGGTTTTGTTGTCGGTAGTACATAATCAAAATGATGTGATCGTCGTGACTAAATGATAATTAAAAAATAAATTCGAGAGTGGTGGGATAAGAAACTAACGAACTACATCCATAATTATGCAAGGCGCAATAAAATGACAACAACACAAGCGCGGGAAATATTATTTAGTGAAGCACATGAGAAATGTATAGAATTTGTTCCTCATGAAATCAAGCCTATATTTTCGATTATGTTCATGCCCAAGTTGGAACAAAGAATGAAATATTGTTGATGCAAAAAATCCATAACAATGGAAGAACAAATTTGTATGAGTGGCTTGAAAATATATGCAATGACTTCTGTGAAGAACAAGCTATAGAATACAAAACATCTCTTGAAGAAGTCAAAAGGAAGCTCTATACCGACCTCCATGAAGAATTTTTATTTTTTATACCATCATTAATGAATAAGTTTTTGGTTGATAATGGAGCCGGCCATATATTTGATCCATGATCGCATTTGGTTATTCCTGCCTCGACAAATTGGTAGAAAAAAAGAAAGACTGGGAGCAATTTGTCAATGAATGATAGTGGGAATACTTTCTAAGTAAATGATGACTATTTCCAGGCTGACCATAGTTAATTAGTAGTCGTCAAGTCGGAAATGGGGAGAAGTAGACCAATTATTATGAGTAAAAAGGATTAAAATTAAAGTCGATGGAATAAGACAAATAATGAAGTCTTATAAAATTTCAAGTCTGCTCCAATGAAAAATCATTCGGTCAGTTACAAACCAACAATAGACATACAAACGAGTTAATGGGAAAAGAGGTTCAAGTGACACGAGAAGCTAAGGGATATTGTCAGTCTAATACATGAAAAAAAGGATTAAAGAAACCAGGTGAGATGGTCGAGAAACCAAAAGTACTACCTAGGTCAAGGGAAAGTCGACCAAGTGGATAAGGTGAGGTGTTGACACTTGAGGAACGGTCACACACAATGGTGTTGACCCCACAAAATTTGATTATTACAATCCCAGAAGGCTTAACCCTCGTTTATGTAGTACCCATGATGATAACGACTATACCAACAATAAGACAAATAGTCGATCGTGACATGGGAATAATACTTGAAAACTATATCATTTAGATTCGGCTACACCAAAGTGGACAAATTAACAACCAATTGATGATCCAAAGGCCAAATAGAGGTAATTCTATTACTTTTACTTAGGAATTTGGACGACACTCATTTATAATATTTTACTTAGAACATTTGGAGGTGGCCCCCCTTCCAGCAGCATTATTGATTGAACCCCCTAGGTCACTAGAGATCCGAATTAGCAACGAAGAGTATATATAATAAGTGTTTCTATTGTGGTACAAACTATAAGAGTTCAACAATAGTTAGAAAATTGTAAGTGTGTCTAATAGTTCATCCTCTTTGGTAAGTAAGAAACATTCTAACATAATGGCTTATCGAATTCTTGTTAATACCCCTATCTTTGATGGAGATGGGGACCCTAAAAAGAATTGGTTTGTTTGTGAAGCCTTGTGGAAAGATAGCTTAATTGATCATGAAAATCAATAAATTAATCAATTTCCAGATGGAATTAGAAACATAGTGCTAACATGGTACATGAACTTCTTGGAATATTAAGGGCCTAAGTCCAAACAACATATAAAAGAAAATTTCTTATAATTCTTTAAAGTCGATGATACAAATCACATGGCGGGGCATAAACTCACTTTTTTTATTAATCGACTTCAAATTCGATGATACTCGAATATGTGCATATTAAATGGTATAATATGGAAGAATCCATAGGCAAGACTTTCATCTGGAAAGAACTTAAAGAAAAATTTATTAAATGTTTATCCTTTACTCCTGTAGAAGAACCTATCCAAGAAGTATTCAAATAAATAAAAATATTTTTATATTCTAAAGAAAGTAACATGTAAGAAGACCAACCACAGTCGGCCTATAACAACATATCGGCCAAACCATTGCAATTGTTTAATTAACTCCAACTGGAGACGAAAAAAATAGACAACAAATGTTTTTGCTAGAAAAAGAACTACCCTTGAGTTGGAAAAACCATAAATACTATAATGAAGGTTAGCACATAAAAAAAAGAAGAACAAGAAAGGATAACTTCCAAATATTTCCCACCAACATTTACAAGTTTTAAAGAAGGGAGTCGATCGATTAATGAAACAAAATCACTTGAGTGCATGGATTCCAAAATCAATATTAAAGAAGTCAACGTCTCTAATTATGATCGACCAAAGATGGATAAAATCAGCAATTAATTGACATGCCGACAAGTATCCAAAATTACCAATCTGTTGAAGGAATACCAAGACATATTTGCATGAGACTACAAATATCTAAAAGGACTAGTATAAGAAATGGTAGAAATGAAAATCAACATAAAAATAGATGTTCAACCAGTCAAAAAGAGACCATACCAGATACCATTGTAAATAAATAAATTGGCAATATGATAGTTGTAGGGATCAGATACCATGTATACCAATCTGAATGGTCCATTCCTATGGTATTGCAACCAAAGAATCAATAGCCAACTAGACTAAGAATATGGGTCGACTTCAGGGGATTAACAAAACAACATTAATTGACCCATTCCTGACTCCTTTCATCGATGAAATTATTAATGAAGTCACTGGACATGAATATTACTCATTCACATATAGTTTTTTAGGATATAATCAAGTCCTAATTTCAAAAGAAGACCAGCATAAAACAACTTTTATATGTGAATTTGGATATTTTTCATATAGAGTAATTCCATTTGGCTTAAAGAATGCACCTGGAATACTCTCCAGAATAGTAGTAAAAGCATTTAAGAAATACTTGTACAAAAAATTGGAAGTCTACTTTGACGGCTAGATGATATACTCCTTGCTCAAATATCATATACATTGTCCTTGACTAATGCGTGAACGATGCTGAAATATACAGTTTCCTCTGAACATTAAGAAATGTATATTTGTTATTGATCCAAGTCATGCCCAAGTGCATGGTGGGGAAAATAGTTCGACTGAATGAGCCAAGCACTGTTATGGTAGAATCTTAAAAGAATAAGGTAAAGTAGGAAACACACTATATAGACAAAAAGTATGCACACAAAAAATATGCAAGAGTTCAAACCAATTTATATCAATACTTGTTCTCCATGAAGGATGATTGATTTATACTACAATAGTGTACATGTTTATATAGAATGTTGATATGCTTGGGTGACTATCTATTATGTTCAGTTATAAAAGAAGTTATAACAATTCGTAATTTCAACTACCATAGACGACTGGAACATATTGAGAAACTATGTCGATGTTCGATAGTCGTCAGTGTCGATAATGCATGTAGAGATGTTGTATGTCAAGCATGAAACCTAACGATGTTTTCGAAGTCGGTTGTGTCAAGGTTTGGACTTGTTGAATCCAATATTGAACTTGTCGAAGCAGTAGAAGTAGCTGAAGTAGTTGAAGTTCTAAACTTTGTCGAAGTTTGACAACATGCTAACTGCCGAGTGGATCATTCCTCCTTCCTTAAGAAACAATGGTCTCCATTGTGTGTTTTTTCAAGTGAGGAAACCTATTGGTTATTTGAGTAACAGAGTACCATTTTCCTTATGTGGGGAGTTTTCCATCTTTAGCCAGTTGGAACAAGAAAATGGATTCCTTCCCTGTATGGTGTATACGTTGTCTTACAATGGTGTTGCAAAGAAGAGGTTCATGAACATTTGGATGGACGTCTGTCAGTTCTATTGTCTGTAAGTCATTCTATTCCAACAATGGTGCATGGTATGGTCAAATTAAGTCTATATTGAAGACTAGATGTAGACCAAGGAATGCAAGAATGTTGAGTTGAAAATCATTTTCTCTAATATTTTTAAGGATACTGTATGGACCATATCGCAAAGGTTTTGACTTCCTGTATGGGCTAGTGAAGCATTCATTATTTAGATGTAATTTGGAATGAATGAGGAATATGATTCTTGTTGTTTCGGGCCTTATCTTTTGCACTATCTCGTCACAACATTTCATGTGCTTGCTTCTGGATGTTGTAGATTTGATCTCTGAATTGTAAGGATTTTTTAACTTCTCGTCCTTCAAAGTTGATATTAGTCAACTGCGTTGAGGAGTTGATCAAGTCAATAGGAGTTGAAGGTTGAAATCCATAATCGATATAGAATGGAAGCTTTCCCATAGAACTGTGTTGAGCATGATTATAGTTATGTTCAATGATGATTATGGTTGTAAATGCAAAGCAACCATACTACCAAGCGATTTACATCTTCTATTTGGTCGTCTGTCTGAGGATGGAAGGTTTTTGACAAAGAAATTATTGTGTTGAGTTGCTGTTGGAGAGTTTTCTAAAATATGCTAACAAATATGACATCTCTATCATAAATAATAGTTTCCAGAAGGTCATAATGTTTCCAAACATGTTCAAAGAAGAGAAGAGTAGTCTATTGCGTTGTCGTAGTCTTCTTGCATGGTATGAGTATAGCCATCTTGGAAAATCTATCGACAACTAGTAAGATCGCGTCATGTTGATGTTTGGTGGTAGGATATACCATCAAGTAGTCCATAGAAAAAGATCAGTGCGGTCTACTAGGAACTGGTAGGGATGTGTACAGTCCTTGTCGTTGATTCTATAGTTTAGTAATGGCACAAATTATGCATGATCAAATGTAATTGTTGACTTCATATTTAAGTGAAGGACAGTAAAGATAATTCTGGAGGATAACAAGTGTTTTTGTGACTCCAAAATGTACTGCATTTTTGTTGTAGTGTGTGTCTCAAAGGACATTTTTAATGTTTTCACCAGTCGGTACATGAATATGTCCAAGCTTGTATAGAAAATTGTCCTTCAGGAAGTAGCCAGTAGTAGACAGCGTGTCTTCTTGAAGTTGTTGATAAATTATAGAGAATTTGTAGTCTACCGAATACAATTATGGCCAAGTAGTGGTGTTGTAACCCTGCATACCCATCACTGTATACATTAGAGTAATGGGTGTTCGACTGAAACAATCGGCTGCGGCATTGGATTTTCCTTTCCGATATTTAATTACCAACTAAAATTATTATAGGTAATTAATCCACTTGATTTGTCGAGTTGTCTATAGTTTCGACTGGGACAGGGTGAACTGTAAAGGCTTATGATCAGTAAGAATGATTGTTTCCTTTCCAAGAATGTAGTGTCTCCATTGCTTAAAGGATTGTACAATGGCATATAGATATTTTCCATATGACGAATACCTTCTAACAATGTCATTGAAAGTTTTAGAATGAAATGTGACTGGCTGACCCAACTAATTGATCATTGTGCCGAGGGAATAGTCGGATTTTCTGTCTCAAATGCAAAGGGCTGACGCAAATTAGGTAACACAAGCGCTAGTGCAGTACAAAGCTTTTTTTCGAGTTGTTCAAAATATTGTTGTTGTGTCGATATCCATTTAAAGACATTTTTCCCATATCCTTTAGTCAACCAATTCAAAGGTCATGCAATGTGACTGAAGCCAACTATGAACCGTTGGTAAAAAAATATCCAAACCAAGAAAACTTCTCAATCCATGAATGTTTTGAGGAATGGGACAATATTTGAGGATCTATACTTTTTCTGGGTCGACATGAATGCCTACAGAGTCAATTACATACCCCAAATATTTGATGTTGGTCATCACAAATGAGCATTTTTCCATGTTCATATTTAGTTGATGTTGTTGGAAACTTTCAAAAACTTGTCAAATATGTCTGACATGTTCTTAAAATGATCGGCTAAAAATCAAGATATCGTCAAGATAGACAATGACACACCTGCCAATAAAAGGTCGTAGAAGGTCATCCATATATCTCATGAAGGTTGCAAGCACATTGGTTAAGCCAAAAGGCATGGCTAACCATTCAAACAATCCTTTCTTGGTCTTGAAATTTGTTTTCCATACATCAATGGACTCAATCAAAATTTCATGATCTCCTGACTTAAGGTCAAGCTTCGTAAAGAACTTAGAACCTTTCATATTGTCGATAAGTTCATATATCTATGGAAGAGGATACATGTTCTTAAGTAAAATATTTTTGAGATCCTGATAGTCGATGCACATGCACCAAAACCCATCTTTCTTTGGAACTAAGATGACTGGACTTCCACAAGGAGAGGATTTGGGGTGGATGTGACCTTTGTTGATCAAATCCTAGATTTGTCTGCAAATATATTCATTCTCAAGAATGGATATTCCATAAACAGATGTGTTAGGTAATGAATAACCAAGAAAAATTACAATGGAATAAGTTTACCTGTCAATGCATAGGTACTACGTCCAGTTCTTGGAACACGTTTTGGTATTCGTCAAGAATATGGTAGATCTGTTATTGTTTTTAGGAGATGTGTTGGTCAGTGAGTCAACTCATTGTTGCAGTCTTCTTGGAATTATGAGGAATTGTCATAATCAATGCGAACTTATAAGCATGGTTGATAAGCTTCTTTGTTTTTTTGGAAAATATCAGAGCAACTGTAGATGTGGGTTGTCGCTCTGGTATGTTGTACCATTGATTCTGAATTTTGAAAATCACCATTTGTGGCTATGACTGGTATGTATTTTTTGATCCCATAGGTAAGGTTTTCTAAACAGGGCGTTGACTAAAGAAAGCGGTGCCATGTCACAAAGTAATTCATCTTCAAAAGGCTTGATAAAGTAAGTGATTCTACGTTGGTGTGTGATACTTATTTCATTTCCATCCTTCATCCAACCGATATTATAAGGCTGAGGATGTGGAGTGGTGACAAGAACTAATTTATTTACAATATATTCAAAAACAAAGTTCTTCTGTCTACCATTATCCACAATCAGATGTAATGGATTTCTATGAACCCATATCCATGTATAGAACATGCACTCTCATTCCTCCTCATCGACGATAGTCGAGGCTTTCAGAGTTGTTGGTGTTGAAGCAAAGAGGGTCGATTCCTCTAGGTCATATTATACCAGGGATTTGTAGGATAAGTCAGAGTTAGACAATTTTTCAAAAAAATTTCTTCTGAGCTTTACATTCTGACATATCATGCTAGGTTGAATTGTGATAGTCACACCATTTCCCGATAGGATCCTGTTTGATGCGATCCTTCTTTTTTTTGTGAAAAAATTTCTTACGATACTCAATATTTAGCAGGGTTGGATGAGAAGAGTGCTTTGACTTGTTGGAGTCGGCTAATTACTTCTTGTCGGATATTCAACCTGTTGGCTTATTCATGAAACGTGATTTTCCTTCTTTTTTTAGATACAGGCTTGCTGACGTAATGAAATGCATCTACAAGCATACTGATAGTCAGAAACTCCATCGCTTTATGAATGTATGGAGATAACCTGCTAACTTACTTCAGGACAAGCGATTTTCCTTCTTCTTGAATGTTAAGTATATCAATGAGTCGATAGAATTCGTCTATGTAAATATGCACAGACTAGTCTTTCCACTGCCTTAGCTACTACCACTTCTTATACTGTTGTTCAAGATACTTGGGTGGGTAGAAATCCTTTCAGACGTACTCGACAAATTTTACCCATGTGTCTATGGGGTCTCCTTCTTTTTCCATCTTTGTCAATAAATTTTCCCGCCAACAGTATATGGAGTTTGACATCTTCAAGTATTTAATGGTGATCTTTTCCATTTTGGAGAGTTCATTTAGAGAGTTGAAAGATTCCAATTGTTGAACCCAATTGTCGACGGATTCCGTGTCAATATTTCCTTTAAGATTTGGTATGTAGAGATTCATTTTCACTTTGAAGGGATTGATTTTATCGGAGTGAGGTCTCATTGAGGATTCTCCCAATGTCGAAGTGAATCACATGAGAATATCACTGAACTGGGAGAATATTTTGGTTCGCTGACAAGCCAGTGCTTTTTCTATGACTTTCTCTACCTCATCAGCTGCATGTCTATTTTCTGCTTCTTCGACCATATTTTATGAAATCAAAGATAGTGTATTATTGTGTTGTTGAGTTTGTGATTTTGTTTGAACAAGAATAATTTAAAATAACTTCAACAGAATTTCTTAGGTAACTTAATCTCTGAATAAGATCAAGCTCTAATACCAATTATCTAGGTCATGCCCAGGTGCACGCTGTGGACAACAGTTCGATTGAATGCAATGATCAATGTTATGGTGGAAGCCTAAAAGAATAAGGTAAAGAAGGAAACACACTATATAGATAGAACGTATGCACATAGACAATATGCAATATTTCGAACCAATTTCTATTGATACTTCTTCTCCATGAAGCATGATTGATGTATAATACAATAGTGTACATGTTTATATAGAATTTTGAGACGCTTGGGTGACTACCCGTTACATTCATTTACAAAAGAAGTTATAACATTTCAGAATTTCAACCGTCGTAGATGACTAGAAAATACAGAGAAACTTTGTCTGTGTTTAACAGTCGTTGATGTCAACAATGCATGTAGAGATGTTGTATGTCAAGTGAAAAACCTGTCAAGGTTGTTCAAGTCGGTTGTGTTGAGGTTCAGACTTTTCAAAGTCGATACTGAATGTTGGCAAGGGTTTTGGGTAAGTGAGTTGCGCAGCACTGCAGAGGCTACGCAAGCTCACGTGACACCCCGCAGGATCAAATCAACATGATAGGTGAAAGAATAACCATTTTTGGAATTTCTTATGCAATTATGTACCAATTGACCACATTTTGTGGATATAGGTCACTAGTTTGTTAGAAGTTAGTTAGAAGTGGACCTTGGATGTAAAGGTGCAAGCCTATATATAGATTTAGAATTGCAATTGTAAATCATCATTGATGTGGAAGATCAATTGATCAAACCATTTTTTGATTTGATAACTATGTGTGATCTTGTCGCTTCATTTTTTTCTTGCATTTTTTTCTCTATCTGTGTCAACCAGCTATTGAATCTTGGGTTGTGATCATTCTCCTACTGTGGAGAAGTACTGTATGATTTGTATCTATCGCACAAAAGTAATATGACATTATGGATGTTACCCTAAATTGATCTTGTCTCTTATTTATTTCCTTTCTTTATGTGTTGCGATGTCAATGATGGATGTTTTGTGTGAATGAATGACACTACTGCAATGAATACATGAATGATGCGATATTTTAGCGATATGTTAGTTCTGTTGATACATCTGTGATGAATTTTGTGATACTAATTAACTATCTCTGAATAATCTGATGATTATGTTGTTGAGTCATTGATTCTTATCCTTCCTTCTTACTGTCGGAAACTTGGTTCCGACAGCTCTCCCTCGAACATCTCGGGTAAGACTTCATCTGCTCTGTAGGTGTTGTTGGGAAGGGTGAAACCTATCTGGGCTGGTGCTTAGGGAGACTACACTGGTTGGGCGTCGACAAAGTCAGAACCCATGTCGACGAGCCTTTGTTGGTGGGTTTTTTCCAACACTAAACTTGTCGAAGAAGTAGAAGTATTCGAAGTAGTCGAAGTGATAAACTTTGTCGAAGTTCAAAAATATGTCAACTGTTGAGTGGATCAGTTATTCCAATTGGTATATTATTGGGGCATGTTTTCTGTAACAAAATAATTAAAGTATATTTTTCCAAGATTAAATTTATCCTCGACCTCAAGCCACTTGTAAATCCTAAGCAAGTTAGGATACTTCTTGGCCATACAGGATACTACAGAAAATTTATAATATATTACTCTGACATGACTTATCTGCTGGAGGAGTTGTTCAAGGACAACCAATAGTTTCTCTGGTCTCAAGAATGTGCAGGATCTTTTGAGTTGCTAAAATGTAAACTTGTTGAATCACCAATACTAATATTTACAAATTGTTCGATCAAGATCCATGTACATATCGGCGCTTCTAGAATCAGATTCAGTGCGATACTTACTACCCCAGGAGAAGACAAAATGGATTATCCCAATGCCTATGCCAGTCACAAATTGAATAAAGTAGAAAATAATTACTGTACCACTGAATGAGAAGATATGGGAATGATCTTTTCCCTACAAAAATATCGACATTAATTACTACCTAATCCATTCACATTCTATACAGACAATCAAGCACTTAACTATTTGGTCAATAAACCAATCCATCATGGCCAACTGAGCAGATGGATTCTCTTATTTTAGGAATTTGACTTTGGAATAATTGTTAGACTATGAAAAAGTAATGTCAATCCCGACCAGCCATTGATAATAAAAATAGGAGAAGATCCTATCAGGATCGGTGATGAGTTTCCCAACACACATTTATTTGAGTCAAAGCTATGCCAACCTAACTAGAAGATATAGCACTATTCTTAGACCAAATCCAAGATCCTAAAGGAATTCCTGAAAAGAAGAAAAAAATACTTTCCATGAAAGTTACACCATATACACTCATAAATGGATTTCTGTGCAAACTAGGACCAGATAAGGTACTCAGACAATGTGATATTGAACATAAAGGACAAGCTATAAATGACAAAGCATATAACATACCTGTTGGAGGAAATTATCAAGTTGACAATGCAACTAGAAAAATATTGCAATCAAGCTTATGGTGGTCAACGCTGCAAAAATATTGCATAATACAAGTTAACAAATGTGACAGATTCCAAATATTGGGGCAACCACAACAAAAAATGAGATCCCACTATTATTTGTTAACCCAAATTTAGCTTTTGAAAAGTGGGAAATTCACTTTTTTGGACCATTCCAATACTTGGTCGATGAACTGGTGAAAGATACATTATTATTGCATCTGAGTATGTGACAAAGTGGGCTGAAGCAAAACCCGTTGAAACAAGTAATAGCGAACTCACAACAAAATTCATATAAAAAAACATAATTAAAATATTTGGTTTCCCTCTCACCATCATTAGTGACAGAGGAATGCACTTCATTAATAAAACCATCTCTATGTTGTTAAAAGAATTCATGATCAACCACCAAAAGAGCACTGCTTATCATCCACAATCAAATGGATTCGTTGCATCATTTAACAAGACTCTAACTAAAGGATTAACAAAGTTATGTAGTATCGACAGAGAATATTGGGATGACTTGATACCTTCTATTTTATGGGCATGTAGCACACTTACAAATGGTTTATCGGATAGACACCATTTAAATTAGTATATGGGAAAGAAGTAGTCATGCCCCTACATTTGCGAAATCAAGCACCAATAATCGCTAACATACTTCACCTCGACGGTATCAAAACATTTAAAGACATAAATTTTGACTTATCAAAGATAGAAGAGAAACAACAGATAGCAATCCATCATTAAGAAATCCAGAAACAATATCAGAAATCATGGCATGACCGCATCATAAAAACAAAAGGATAACTCGAGCACATATGGGACCTATTTTGCAAAGGGTTGGAGCATTCACACATTGATTCTGAAAGCCTAGAACTTTTAAACCATCTTTCATCACTGAAACCAAAAAAAAAATTCCCTAAATAAAGAAACCCAATTTAGATCTATGAAATCCGCAGAACGAATTCACTAGGAAGAAGAAGAAGTTGTCATGGCACCTCTAAAATCTAGACTACTCAAAATTCATAAACCTGAAATAGAAGAACACCAATGGCGGAAGCACTAAAAATACATGAGGAAATGTGGAATTCAAGATGAAAAATTTATTTAAGACACCGATAAGCTAGTCATAGATAATATCTGACACTACTTGGGAGAACCTCTAATAGATACCTTTGATGGTTTGAAATATCTCATCACCTAGTACATTATTAATCAATATCATAAGGGGAAGCTCTGGTTCGATGAACCACCCAAAATATTTTGATGTATTTGTAAATTCAGAATATATTCTGATGTATTTATCATTGTATATTGTTGTACCCCCATCAGAGATGTGTTTCCCTCCTTTCAGGATGTAATTATTCTATATGGTGATTGAGGTAAACTCTCTATTGTAAGTCAGTGAAATAGTACCCATGTTGAATATAATAAAATGTATTTGAGTCTCCCTAGGTGAATTCATCCCTACTAGGGTAAAAGGTTGTCCCACTCAAGTTATTATGTTAGTCACTTGATGTGTATAAATAGGGAGGCGCCCTCCCTCATTTATACACACACTCACTCACTTACTCAAGTTTGCATGAGGTGGGAGAGAGGACAAGGAGGAGAGAGAGAGAGATACAAGATAAATATAATTCTTGAGTTTTTCCATCTTGTGATATTTTCTTAGTGATGGAACTATTCTGAGGAAGTTCACAAGGTGTTCTCCTTTATGGTTTCCCAGAGGAAAATCTGTGTGTCTTTTGTATCTTCTCTATCTTATGCATCTTGTTGCGCTTGTTATTCTTTCAGAAAAAAATACTAATCAATTTGAGTTAGACTATAAAAACTAAGATGGTATCAAATCCACTCTGAAACAAGTAACTGTGCATCCGAAATACTGCTACAATTGCAGCTACTGAAGATTAGGGTTTCATGCTTGAAAACCCTAGAAGACAAAATCTAGTCATATTGGTATTTTTCACTATAAATAGAGTTTGGAGAAGTATTAGGAGATTAAACTTGGACAAGCCAAAGATGAAATATTTTTGTACATTGTATACTATTTTCAGCCTCATATTTACCATACTTTAGGAGATGTGATTCCTCCAAATCAGGGTTCCGTCCTCCTCCGGAACTTAGTCTTAAATAGGTTTCCTAGGGAGAATTGCGATATCTTGGGATATGGAGGTCCAAATAAAATTTCACAAAATGTTTCAGATAGGAAATGGGCTACAGTTATCTTGGTGTGAGTTTCAGACCCCGAAATTGAAACAGTGACACGTGGTAATCCGTACAAGTTAGCTATGTTGAAATGGTCCTCAAACAATTCACCTTCGTAAACTTAGCATAAGTTCCACTTGGGAAATCCAATTCTACTTTAAACAATGGATTTGGAAAGAAGATAGGTCATAATATTACATGACTAAGTTTAAGACCTTGAGGAGCATTATTTTTGGAGATATAGCAGAATCAATATCATACAATTTTGCAAAAGAAATTGAAGAAACTAGGGACTCATGTTATGGGAAATTCCCTCCATAGATTAGTTGAAAAAGGACCATAAAAATCACACTAGGAGGACACATATTTATATGGAGGAATTTTCTCATTCTTTTAATTTCAACTTTTGACCTAACAAGGTTTTGGGGGAAAAAATAGGGCATCAGATAGTTTGTAGTTTTGTCCATAGTTTTGGGGGAAATGAGTAGGTTTCTTAGCTCTCCTTGATGGGGTGCATATTTCTATCCAATTAGTTATAAAAGTTACCTAATTTTAAAATTAGGGTTTCTCTATCAAACCGTAGGTCCACCAGAAGAAGTCTTCTATTAAATATTTCAAGTAAGCATCAAGTTGAAGCAATCTAATTGGTAAGTTATATCCTCTCTATTTCCATTTTAGGTTCTAATTTTTATCATAATGACAAACAGTACAAATCTTAAGGAAAAGCTTGAAGGAGACAAGAACTTCTTAGCATGGAAGTATAGAGTGCTTCTCATACTTGAAGAAGCATGAATTAGATAACTATGTCAAAGAAGAAGATGCAGACCTAGAGGGATATGAAGACAAATCAAAGAAAAAGAAGGACCTAATCAAAATCCAAGAGGATCATTTGTCTCCATTGGATCTCACGTGTATCATCCTTGAATACTACCAAGGAGATATCCAATGCAATGACCAGCTTGTACGAAGTAAAGAACATCAACAAGAAGATGATCTTGAGGACTCAACTTAGGTATGTGAAGATGACAATTTCATAAAGAGAACTCCAACATGGTGCAGAGAGTGGACCAGTGTTGCTCTCAATGCAACCAAAGATGAATATATTACAGCTGAGAAGAAAACAAGGAAGATTGATCAAGTGATGAGGAATATGTAATTTGATCCAGAATAAATCTACGAATGAAGATGAATATCATACTCTTATCCACTTCAGCATTGGATAAGAAGGGATGCTTTTGTAGGACACGCAGATTCAACACCAATACATAATTCTATGTGATATGTGATGTAAGAAGACTTGCTCAGTATTTCCGATCATGAGCAAGATAGGAACATGTCCTCATAACCAAATGATGAAGTAGAAGCACATTGTCAGTGACTCTAGTAATCCATGCAAGGAGACAACGGTCAAGAAGGAGTCTACGAAACAAACAAACATAAGTATTTGAATTAATTTCCTATATACCTAGTTGTTTAAATGATATTGTTTAGTTGTGTACATATTTAGATTTAGTTGGTGTATTATGCATGATTGAGTATTGGCATTTATGAATAGTATACTAATTATGGGTAAGTATCCTATGGTGTTGTACAACATTCCATTTCTACTTATCTAGAATGAAACCTCTTTGCTGACATATTGGTAGTAGTGCATACTCTTAATAATGTCTTGGTATAGATGGAAGGAATCTAGAAAGTTACCCTATGTTTATGGGATATGTACAAATGTTGAACGAGATAAGATAGTTGCATGACTATGTGACATTTATACATAAGAATTTTTTTTTATTAATATGTTTTGGAAATTATGAAAAGTTTCTAATCATGCAACTAAATTTGAATTATAGAAAACATCGCATACAATCACCTACAAGAAAACAAGGATGAAGAGTTGTTCCAAAAAAAAAGTGATGACGCTTCAACTAAGAAATTCACTCCAACAAAATGAAGAAGAACATGAAGATACCAAGGAAAAAGACACCATGGTGGAATAATATGAGAATCATTACATGAATGAACCATAGAGAGAAGTTGATTCACCTCGAGAGATGAATAACATATTAGGCAAGATAGGTCATCCAAGATGAAGAAAAGTATGATGAGACTTCAAAAGAAAGTAAGATTCCTTGGATACACTCCAGTTACGTGGCACTATTGTATGACATCATTGATGCATATTCTTCCAGCTATGAAGAAGCAGTCGAAAAGAAATGGAAGGATGCCATGGTCGAGGAGTATCAATCAATCATGAAGAATGATGTCTAAGATAAGGTTTTGAGACCTGAAGGGAAGTCCATAGTGTCTTCTATGTGGATCTATGTGCATGCAACACATGGCAAAATCAAGAAGTGCAAAGAAAGGTTTGTCGTTCCTCTCAAGAGGCAGTAGATCATGGCGACACATACTCCATTGACCAGACACACTTTTCTAGTGAAGTAGAAGCACATATCAAGTAGAGAATCACATGTGAGTAGAAGGATTTGTACGACCTCAAAAGAAACCCATGGGATATCATATACATTTACATGAAGATATTGAAGGTCACCTAGAGTGATGCAGATATCAACCTTTTCTACAAGGTTAGCGATGGAATCCTACAAAGAACGACAAGCACACAAATGGGTGCAAGAGGAAATTTTAACAAATTTCAAGAAGGAGAATATTGGTATCCAATGAAATTGAGAGATTACATGGATGGATACATAGAATATTAGTAGTAAAGGAGGATACCTATCTCTCCAATACAAAATTCTTTGATACATAGAGTACAAAATTTAAAGGGAGGATGTTGATCCGCTTCAAAGGGAGTGACTAGAGAAGATCTCAGAGTTAGAGAATCTTGACATGGTTTGGATAGATGGAAAGCTTCTTGATGAACTTAGGATTTACCAAGAGTAAAGTGGATTCCAACCTTTACTTCAAGGTTGAAGGACGAAGGCTGATGATGCCCTTGCTATATGTTGATGAACTATTTTTAACAAGAGAGGACAAACTCATTATAGATGCAAAGAGGAAGCTTGACTCTGAGTTTGAAATGAAATATCTAGGGATAATGAATTATTTCTTAGGCATGGAGGTGTGGGAGAGTACATATGGTATCTTTCTTGGTAAAGGAAAGTATGTAGTGGATATTCTGAAGATATTCAAAATGTTGGACTGTAAGGAAATATGGCACACCTATGGAATCAAACTTGAAGCTACTGTGTGATATCAGAGACAGTTGATGCCATAATGTATTGTCATATGATTGGTTCGTTGATGTACATGATGAATATGAGACTAGACATATGCTTTGTTGTGAACACCCTAATCCAGTTCCTAAATGATATAAGCCATGTTCACATAGTAGCTACAAATAATGTATTAAGGTACCTGAAGGGTACAATTGATTATGGGCTCACGTTTTATGCAAATCCGAAGATTAACCTACACGGTTATGTTGATTTGGATTGGTCAAGAAATGCCACTGATATGAAGAGAACTTTAGGATGTTGCTTCAATTTGGGATCTGGTATGATATCCTAGTTTAGTAGGAAGCGGTCTCACATGGAACTGAGTACAACTGACGTAGAGTATGTAGCAGCTTATTCAACTAAATGTGAGGTAGTATGGCATCGAAATCTACTATCTAATTTTTTGTCTCAAGTTAAAGGCAACTTGTATCTTTTTCCAAAACCAAAGTCATGTGAATTTTTATGAGAATATGGTGTTCCATGACAAGTCTAAGCATATTGAAATCAAGTATCACTATATCTAAGATATGGTGCAAAGAGGAACAATTAAGATCTTGCACATGGTGATAGGAGAGAAGATAGTCAATGTGTTGACCGATCCGCTAGCCATAGTGAATTTCAAGTACTTCAGAGAGATAATTGGTGTTATCTAGATAGAGGTCCCTGGAAAGAGGGAGTGACGAGCTCTTGAATGGTGGTATACGTAGGTTTCTCTTAGATGTAATCAATCCTAGCATAGCATGCAAGTTGTCTCAGGATGTAATCAGTCTTGTGAGGTTGCCCTCGGATGTAATGAGTCTTGGCATGGTACATCGGTTATCCTTGTATGTAATGAGTCCTGGAAGGTCATCTTTGGATGTAAATAGTCCTGGCATGGTACGCAGGTTTTCCTTATATGTAATGAGTCCTTGAGTTTGTCCTTTCACGTAATGATTCCTAGTGTGGTACACAGGTTTTACTTGTATGTAATCAGTCCTTATGTCTTCCCATGTTTGAGATGATGAGAGGTCACAAGGCACTTGGTGTGTGCCTAGGTGATTCTTGCATAGTGGTAGATGCCAGTCGTCGTTGAGACATAATGATAAATATTCTCCTATGTTAGTAGAATGTGGGTTGACCATGGAGAGACATAACACACTTAGTGTGATCCTCGCAGATTCTCACATAGTGGTAGAAATAGGTCATTGTTGAGATGTAATGAGTCCTGACATGCTCCTATTTTGGTAGAATGTAGTTGTTATGTGGTATGCATCTATGATGTGCTCTGTGTACGATGATGAGATTATCCGAATATGATGAGATGATTGTAGGAGACGCAAGTGATTACATTGGAAATGTAATGTGCGGTCCTAGGTTGTACCTACGTGATGGATTTCTCATGGATATGATGAAGAGCTAGATGAGGACTAGGCCTACACCCAGCATGAAACATGGTTGGCTCTATAGAAAACTCCTATGATGGATATATATAACAAATTTCACTATTCAATTATCGACAAGATGAGGACTACTCAAGCAATGATGATGATGATTGAGCAATGATGATGTGACCACATGTGTTAATGATTGTGCCAAGAGAATACCTCCTTATTTAAGAGGGATTGTTGTTGTATTTGTAAATTCAGAAGATATTCTTATGTATATTATCATTGTATATTTTTGTACCCCCATTGAGGACTTGTTTCCCTCCTTTTGGGGTGTCATTATTGTATATGTTCATTAAGGTAAACCCTCTGTTGTAATTCATGGAAATATTCCCCAAGTTGAATATAATAAAATGCATTTTTTAGTCTCCCTAGGTGAATTCATCCCTACTAGGGTAGAGGATAGCCCATTCAAGTTATTAGGTCAGTCACTTGATGCATATAAATAGGGAGGGACCCTCCCTCATTTATACACGCACTCACTCACTCAAGTTCACATAAAGTGAGAGAGATGTAGAAGACTTCTTATTCTTGGGTTTTTTCCATATTTTGATATTGTCTTAGTGATGGAATTATTTTGAGGAAGTTTAAGGGGTTTTCTTCTTTATGGTTTCCCCAGGGAAAATCTGTGTGTCTTGTGTGTCTAATCTATCTTATGCATCTTGTTGTGCTTGTTATTCTTTCAAATAAAGATCCTAATAAATTTTAATTAGACTAGAAAAACTAACAAAATTAATGTATCTCTCATAGAAGTTGTCACCGGCCTTCCAAACCAAGGACCGCTAGTACTAGCCAATCTCAACCCAAAGTTAGTTGAATAATTTACTAGGACACCCAAGGGGAGGAATTACTGAGGGATAGTAATCAATAAAATATAATACTGGACATAAACATATGCTACCATCATTGTATCAATATATCTAACCAACATTGTTTGACCATACGACCTCCGACTACATTTTCTCAAAGAAGTAAAGGATAATGCAACTAAAGAAAAAATATTCAACTAGAAAGAGTATCGGGTTGGAATTGTCCAATTGAATTCTAAGAAATGTCAATAAATAAGGTAGCCAATAATATTTCCATATTTTCTAATTGGGTTGTCCATGTCCAAGGTTTCTCCAGTCGTTGATACCCCTTTTACAACTAAATCTACCTTCTCATGTACAATTTCAAATCTTTTCAACCTCAGGGATTCCCTCAAGGCCATAAGGTTTCCAGGATATGGGTTGAAAACTAGTTTCAAGTCTTGAAAACAATTTTGTCGAGATGGGGGGTTCCTCAACCCATCCGTCAAAGTCTACCGCTAAATCCACACATCTAGCTGCAACTCAACTTTACCAAAGTTTGGTTCATGCAGGGCGCGACTGGAAATTCCAAAGAATTAGATTATTACCTACAAATAAGAAACATTTTCCAATATCTTGTAGTGCAATACAACACATCGTACCTTCTTCCAAGTATATCATAGGGTAAATATCTTCCTATTGACTAACCACTCACCAAAAACAAAAAGAAAGAAGCATTTGAATCCAACTTATACATTGAAATTTTTGGACCTCTAGAAGAAGAAGGAAATCCTTTTTCCATAGTCGTGTCAAAGACCCATCCTAATTTGACATACCAAAAAGAACTATCGAGCGAGTTAATAGAAGAAGATGAACCAGAGGTGAGGTCACCTCCCAACCTTTTAGTTGAAAAATTGAACATCATGGCATAACAAATATACACAATGCGACAAACTTTCAAAACAAGAAATTCCAAAAGGAGGAAGTCAAATCTCATTGCACGGACTAAGGATGAACTAGAAAAACTACATCATGGTGTTGAACAAGTCATTCTAGACTCGATCATCAACTAAGTCACAATTGAACAACAAAATGAGAAAAATATGACTGAGGAGGAGAATCAAAAGGTGAAATCCCCATAAAAAAAATAAAGGCTTAGTTTAAATCTCAACTCGAAAACCCTGTCGATGTCCCCGACAATTCACCTCCAACATTAGAGGCTTCTATTATAGAAACCACTGCGATTAAACATCCCCAAGCTATTGAAAAATAATTTTGCAGATCTTCCACTCAAACTGCCTCTATCCTGAAAGAATTCCAAGCATTCCCTTCCCAACAATTCCCCAAATTTCAAAATTATGTCATCAAGAAACCCATTTTAGCAGGTACAACCCCACCTGAATTCCATCCTTTATCCCCACCTGAAGCAATCAAAGTGAAAAACCCATTTAAATTACCAAAACTACCACGCGACTTAGGATTCCACACTACAACAATGGATAAAGTTCCTCATGATTCATATAATTTCACAACCTCATCCACCACTCCTTATACCAAATCCATGTCAGGACCAACCACTACTATAGCTACCATCCAGACAACCCATTCTCCAACTTTACTCTTGCCATCCTCAGCTACCCTTGAGTCAACCACTACAATAACCATCCCAATCAACCATGTAGAAAATACCATCAATGAATTCTGCCCCTGTAACCCAAAATCTGTCGACCACGTCATTACCGAACATCACTATAACTCTACACCCATCTACTCGAGATACCCTACCCTTTCCATCTCTTCTTCTAGAAAGTCAGCAGCAAGCAAAAGGAAAAACATGCAAGAAGAAAAAAAAAGAAAAAACACACTCAAGTTACCTTTTAGTCAGTCACATATGATAAGGATAATGAAGTTGACATCTTGAAGTCCTCACACTATGTGATAGCATCGTTAGGCAGATTCAGCTAAAACTGTGTGGTCCCCTAGCTAAAAATCCATTAGAATGGATTGTGAGCCTTTTTGGGTCCCTCCTAATTCTACTAGAAGAGGATGATGCTCAGGAAAAATAGCAATATGAACAACAGGTCAGTGCCTTGATCCAAGAACAACACAAACTATGTTTTATCATACATAACAAACTTAAGTAATATGCACTAGTTTCCAAGCAATCATCCACAATTTTGCATAAATGGTACTGATATTATGGACACATTTTTCTCGACATGAACAAAGTTGAGAACAACCTAACGCTCATTTTTCAACAAAAATTCTTTGCAATCATTACTGCCATTACATACATGGAGCAACAAATCGTCATGGAATTAAAAAACTCAAGGAGCTCCAGAACAAATTTGTCCAGTGATCTAAACATGTTAAGCCAACATAGAAGGAAGTCGAAAACTTGGTGACTTAGATGGATAAATTTATGGCCAATGTAGATAATCAGTAATTTATTTTAGAGGAATACCTTTAGAATATCAAACATGAACCCCTTACAAAAAAAATAGCAAACCTCATCACTATTAGTACAAGCATCCAAACACTATTCCATGATTGGAAATATTTATAGACTCGACTTGACTCCTCTTCCTGTTCGATATTTGAAGCTTGCAGTGCGTCAACCTAGTATATCAACTCATTAATGGACCACCAACCATAATTTACATACTTTAACACTCCCTCTTCTCTTTGGTACAAAGAAATATTTTATTGGCGGAGGGATGTTAGAGGAGCCTAGTCGCCTGGCCAACTAGATCCTCTTGCCGACAATGGTTGAGTTGGTACAGTCGGTCAGTTGGCTGACTGACCTAATAGTTTTAACCAAATAACCAAATGTAACATGTATAAAATAGGTTGGTGAGTCGGATCCAAGGATATGTATG
This sequence comes from Pseudotsuga menziesii, assembly GCA_001517045.1. Taxonomy (NCBI): domain Eukaryota; kingdom Viridiplantae; phylum Streptophyta; class Pinopsida; order Pinales; family Pinaceae; genus Pseudotsuga; species Pseudotsuga menziesii. The sequence continues at coordinate 51,386 of LPNX010386018.1, read as the reverse complement.
TTCATTGTAACTTATGTATTGTCTCATCTCTAATATAAAATCTAGTTACACTTGTCCCACTTAATATTGTTTTCCTTATGGTTATTATCATATGAATTCTCTCACTTTCTTATGTCATTAGGGGATTTTTGAGGTCTAAAATGGGCCTCATAAGGGAAATTATAAAATAAGAGTTATAATAATAAAATAAAAGTTCTAAATTTTGGAAGTGAAAAACAAAAACTACTTTTTTCTTGTCATATTTTTGGCATATCTCCTTATCGGTTCACCCAAATTTTGAGTTTGGGGACTCTTTGGATGCATATTTTAATTATGTATCCAACCCATACCCACACTTCATACTTTTGAGGCACCCGCGACACCCAAAAATGAAAATTTCAATAAAAAAACGTATTTTAATATTCCAACCCATACATTTTTTTATTGAAATTTTCATTTTTGGGTGATGTGGGTGCCTCAAAGTATGCATTGTGGGCATGGGTTGGATTCAAAATTAAATTATGCATCCAATGAGTCCCCAAACTCAAAATTTGGGTGAACCGATAAGGAGATATGCTAAAAATACAATAAGAAAAAGTAGTTTTTTCTTTTTCCCTCCATTATTTTACAAATTTTACCCTTATGGTTGACATCATCATGTTGAATCCTATTGGTTCTTATAAATTGAATTTTAATGGTACAATTTTTGTTTTGATTCCCATTTTTACCTCAAAACTCCCTTAATGATAGTTATGTATTAGTGGTAATTGCTCGAACCCTCATACTACAACAAATGTTCTGTTGGTGGGAACCCTTAACCTATGTGTCCATGATCCGATCAGTGGTTTCCTATTATATGCAGTCATGGTGAAGACATGTAGGTGTCAACTGTTCTCTTCCATCTCTGATGTTTCCAACAATGGTGGAAAATATGTGTGAAGGAGCTCCACATTGAATACTGGGTGAAAGACAAGGAATGGGGGAATGATTAATCTGAAGGAATTATCATCAAATTCCTTGGTGATGTTGTACAACCCATATCGAATGGATGAATCTTGTGATGGGGTCCTATGAGCCTCTCTTTTTACAAATGCAACCAAACCTTATCACCCACCTAGAACTTGTGTGGAACCTGATGTTGGTCATGTCGCATCTTGTCCTTGGTATTGGATTTTTCCAAAATGTCATGGATTTTATTGGTGGATGTTATGGATTTGTTCAACAAATATGGTGGCCTTACCAGAATCATCCTGACCATGGGGATATTCTTCTTGTGTGGATGAAATGGGAATAGCTACATCAATTGGGGCCAGTGGTTGGAATTCCAAGTGAACTTGAAAAGGGTTGTGGTTGGTAGAGGTATCAAGGGCTATATTATAGCTACGTTGAACATATGGAAGGATCTCATCCCATGTGCAGGGATTTTTAGAATTCTACATTCCCAGAATATGCACAATCATCCCATTGACTACATCAATTTTTCCATTGGTCTAGGGTGGAAGGTAGTCAATTTCGTGAGATTGGTATCCATCAATGATAATACATTTAACTAGAAGGTTCTTAAAAACCTACTATCCTGATATGAAATGATAGTTTGTGGCAGCTCGAAATGAACTAAAACACACTCAAAGAATATATTACCAGTGGCTTTGTTAGTTTTTCTTATATCTTGTTAGCTTAGTTAGGATCATTTTCTGAAAGAATAACAAGTGCTATAATATGCATAAGATAGAACAGATACACACGACACAAATCCTTTCACCGGGGAAACCATAAAGGAGAAAACCATGCAAACTTCCTCATAATAGTACAATCACAAAGAATGTGTCATAATATGATCAATCCCATTAATAGTAAGTCTTCATCAACTATTTATCTCTCCTCCTTGTCTCTCTCTCTCTCTCATGAAAACTTGAGTGAGTGTGAGGTGTGTATAAATGAGGGAGATCTCCTCCCTATTTATATTAATCAAGTGACTATCCTATTACATGACTTGGGCTGACTTGTTCCCCTAATAGGCTTGACTTCTCCTAGAGAGACACCAAATACACATTACATGATGTCACACTGGAGACTATTTCCCCAACTTACAATGGAGGTTGCACCTAATTTTGTATACACAATAATGACATCCTGAAAGGAGGTAAACCCATCTTTGATGGGGGTACAAAAACATGCAATGATAATATACATTAGAATATCTTCTGAAGTTACAAATACATCAACACTCCCTCTTAACTAGGAAGGTATTCTCTTTCTTCCATGGTCATCAACACATCTGGTCAAGTCTTCATCTCAAAGTCATCATCATGGATTCATAGAGTCGTCATCATAGTTTCTTCCATCATCATCTTCTTATCGATCATCGAAAGGTACTATCTGGAATCATAAGTTTCGACAGAGAAAACCCTTTTTTAAGTTGTTGGGAAAGCCATCACGTAGGAACAGTTCAGGAACTTCTTTACATTGCCACAGAAATAACCTGTCTCCTACCTTTATCTCATCATATCTAGTTCATATCTTATGTCATGCACAAAACAAAATAAACACACATAGAACAACCTAGATGTAGACCACTTGTGTTCTATCATCGTAGTAGTATGCTATGATATTTCATGTCATTAATACAACATGTAACATCCACTATGTGAGAATCACCTAGGAGCACACTCAATGCATTACGTCTCTACACGATCAACCTGTGTTCTACCAGTAAAGGAAAACTGCCTAGGTTCATCTCATGTGATTCGTGACCTTATCATCTTCAACATGGGAACACACACATATATATATATATATATATGTATGTATGTATGTAAGGACTAATTACAACTGAAGAACCTACTACACCAAGGATTTTATGTTACAGGTCAACCTCAAGACTTACTACATCTAAACAACCTGCATACATGATATTTTCCATTCAAACAAACTTCGAGACATATTACATCTGAGTAGCCTATATACCATGCCAGGTATCTTTTTACACTCGAAAAATCCACAGGACTTATTACATCAGAATAACTTGTGTATCATTCCAGGACTCATATTGACATTAGGATAACACGTCTTGGGACTTATTACTTCTGAATAACCTACGTACCATTCCAAGGCTCATATTTACATTCGGATAACCTGTTTTGTGACTGATTATGTCTTAGAAACATGTGTATCATGTTAGGACTCATATTTACGCTCTGAACACCTACATGACTGATTATGTCCAAGCAACCTTCTACACTAGGGTATTTTTCTCTTGTACAACCTGTCTCATTTCCCATGTGAGATATCATGCATCATCATATTTTGGTACCTCACTATTTATAGAATAGAAACATATCAGGTCTAATTACATCCAAGGATAACATGCGATATTCGCTAGGACTTATCTAAGGACAACCTACAAGACTGATTACGTCTGAGAAACCTATGATATTCTCCAGGATTTTACGCTCAGACAACATGTCTCTTCATCTATGCTAGAATTCATCACTCCCTCTTTTGAGGGGTCTTGTTCTAGAACCCACCAAGCCTTTCTATAAATTATTCAAACTTCACTCTAGATAGAGGCTTGGTCAACACATTGGCTATCTTCTCATATGTTTCCACGTACTAGAGCTTCACTGCTCCTCTCTACACCATATCTCTGATATAGTGGAACTCGATATCTATGTGCTTTGACATGTCATGGAACACAAGGTCTATAACATCATCACGCAACTTTGATTGTCACAGAATACACAAGTCACATCTAACTGGAGATCAAACAAATCAGACAATAGCTTTCACATCCACATTGCCTCACAACTAGTAGAGCAAGAGGAAACATACTCTACCTCGGTTGTACTTAGTGCCACACATGACTGCTTCCTACTAAACTAGAATAAAAAACCCAAATTGTTATTCCTATCAGTCGCTCTACCTTCCCAGTATGAATTAAGATAACCATGTAGGTCAATGTTTTGATTCGCATCATACTTGATCCCATAATCCAGTGTACCTTTTAGGTACCTCAATACATGCTTTGCAGCTATAAAGTGAACATGTCTCAGATCCGTTAAAAACTTGATCAGGGTGTTCACAGCAAAGCATATGAAGGGTCTCGTATTTGTTAGATACATCAAGGAGCCAATCATCTAACGATACATCGTGGCATAAACTGACTCAGATGAAGCATCACACAGAAGCTTCAATTTTGATTCCATAGATGTGCTTATAGCCTTGCAGTCCAGCATTTGGAAAATTTTCAGAATATCTATTGTATACTTTTCTTGACAAAGGAAAATCACATATACATTCTTCCACACCTCTATGCCTAAGAAGTAGTGCATCATCCCTAGGTCTTTCATCTTGAACTCTGTAGCAAGTATCCTCCTTGCATATTTAATGAGTTCATCTTCACTTGTTAGAAACAAGTCATCGACATATAATAGGAGCATCGCTGGTCTTATCCCTTCAACCTTGAAGTAAGGGTTGGAATCCCCTTTACTCTTGGGAAACACTTGGCTCATCAAGAAGATATCCATCTTGTCATACCATGTCCTCAGTGCATGTTTCAATCCATACAAGTCCTTCTTCAATTTGCACACATGAGGCTACTTGTCATGTGTCTTGAATTGTAGTGGTTGTTCCACGTACACTACCTCCTCGAATACAACATTCAAGAATGTTGTCTTGACATTCATATGGTGTATCTTCTATTTCATAAATATATCTAATGCAAGTATGATCCTAATTGAAGTGTACCTCGCCTCGAGTGAAAAAATTTCTCCATAGTCTATGCCTTCTTTTTGTGAGAATCCTTGTACTACGAATCTTACCTTGTATTTATCGACGCTTCCATTTGCATTATTCTTGATCTTATAGAACCACTTCTAATTCATGAAAGACTTATTTTATGGTCTCAACACTATCTCCCATACATCATTCTTCATGATTGGCTGATACTCCTCGATCATGGCATCCTCCCAGTATTTATTTTTTGAAGCCTCTTCATAGGTGGAAGGTTCCTTATCAATGATGTCACACAGCAAGGCCACATAGTTGTTGTAAGTCTTGTCATTTTCATTTCTCTATGCATTCCTTTTGGAGCAAAATACCTTTCTACTTCTTGTATGAGCTCTCATTCCCATGTTGGTTTCCTCTTTTGGGAGTCCTTCTCAGGAAGTGTCTCTACAGGCTCTTGTGGTTATTTCATGTCATGATGTTCATGGTGTTCTGGAATTGCTTCTCCAATTTCTATATCTCAAACTCTCATTTCTTTAGGTTCCTCAACCTCTTGAGTAGGTAGCCTCCTCAATCTAAAGTATGTTGATTCTTCATCAAAGGTTACATCTATGCTGATGTCAATCTTCTTGAATCATGGGAAGTATATTCAGTAGGCATTTTATGTATCAATGTATCCTATGAATATACCCTTCCTCCCACAAGGATCGATCTTGGTTCTCTTCTCCTTTGGGATATTCCTGTACATCGGACAGCCAAATATTTCGATATGAATGACTTCTGGTTTCTCTCCTGATAAATCCTCTTCCAGATTTTTTTTTCCAAGTACTCGATAAGGAGTATGGTTATGTACATACACAATTCTTCTTGTTGCTTCTTCCCAAAGGTGCATAGGAAGATCATGGTCATGTAGAATTGCTTTCATTGCTTCCATTATGGTTTAGTTCTTTTGTTCTACAACCCCATTCTATTGGGCATTGTATAGAGTTCTCAACTCCCTCTTAAACCCAAATTCTATGCAAAGTTCCTCGATTTCTTCCAATGTGAATTCTCCTCCATTATCTGACTGTAGAGTATTGATCTTCCTTTCAATTTGGTTCTCGACTAAGCTTGTATATTCCTTGAACTTACTAAAAAAATCATTTTTCCCTTTCAAGAAATGTATCCAAGTATTACATGATAAATCATCTATAAAAGAAACAAGTACACATACCTTCTTAATGCGCTATAAGACATGGGTCCACATACATCCGAGTGTACTATCTCCAGTATTCCTTTATCCTTTATTTCACTGTTAGGAAATGTCTTCTTTTCATTCTTTCCTTGTCCATGTCCTTTGAAAATTCCTTCATGCTTTGCTTGGATCTATGGAAATATGGAATTACTTTGCTTTCCATCAGTAGTGCTTTGTAGTGCACATGTGCAATCCTTCGATGCCATAGTTCACTTGGTTATATTGACTCATGAACCAATTCTTGTTCAGGTTGCCCTTTTAGTTTGTACAAGCCACCGTCTTCTTCTCCAATAACTGTTGCATCCATTACGATATTTTTGAGGTCTAAAATGGGCCTCATAAGGGAAAAATAAAATAAGAGTTATAATAATAAAACAAAAGTTCTAAATTTTGGAGGTGAAAAATAAAAACTGCTTTTTATTATCGTATTTTTTACATATGTCCTTATAGCTTCACCCAAATTTCGAGTTTAGGGATTCGTTGGATGCATAATTTAATTCTGCATCTAACCCATACCCACACTGCATACTTCTAAGGTACCCACGGCACCCAAAAATAAAAATTTCAATAAAAAAAAAGTATGTAGTTCGGGTATGGGTTGGATGCAAAATAAAATTATGCAGCCAACAAGTCCTCAAACTCGAAATTTGGGTGAACTGCTAAGGATATATGGCAAAAATACAATACGAAAAAGTTGGTTTTTTATTTTTCCCTCTATTTGTTTTATAAATTTTACCCTTACGATTGACATCATCATCTTGAATCCTATTGGTTCTTATATAGTGAATTTTAATGGTACAATTTTTGTTTTAAGGCCCATTTTTTACCTCAAAACTCCCCTAATGATCTATTGTCTTTCTTTTAGGCCAATTATAACTTGGGAAACGACAAATGAAACTCGCATTCCCTTTGCATCTAGTGCAGAGATAGAGAGATGATTCTTCTTCAATCCTGGAACATATAGCACATCCTTCATCTTTAAGGATTTCCTGGAGTCTAGCTTGTATGAAGCTACTCCACACCCTTTTATGTGGTATTGATAACCATCCCCAAGTTTCATCTTGTGAGGTGACTCATGCTCATACATGTTTATGAATTATTCTTTATATCCAATCAGTGCTCTTTGGGTGATATAGTTCTCGTAAGTGTTGCGGTTAGCATATACCCTTCATCTAAATCATCCTTCTCTCTTCTGAATCTTTTTTTTGTTGGTTCATCGTCTTCGGAGACGTGAGCATGGTGTGTCTTTTTCCTTATGGTACAGTCTCTTTCAAAGTGTCCTTTTTAATCACAAGTATAACATTGAACATTGGAAGGATCTCTCTTGGTCTTCTTTTTTTTCTTGTCCTTCTTCTTGTTGTGATGATAGTTCTCCTTCTTCTCCTTCTTCTTGTATTTCTTCCTGGTGTCAACTGTGAAAGTTTAATCTTTAGTTTCTCCCATATACTCTTCTCTTGTTACGAGTCAAGATTATTCTTGTATGCATTCTTCTAAGAGTCTATTGAAATAGATCAACCTCCTTCTTGCACAAATTCTTTGAATGAATGAGTCCCATGATATAGGGAGACCATTCAAGGTAGTCATAACAATTTCTCCTTCTTTGACATTATTTCAACTACTTCAAGTTGGTATTCGATTTGAGAAACCCTTTTTAAGTAATACTATATAGTTTTGGAGTTTTGTATATTCACTTTCTTCAACTGGTTCCTCAAAGTCATCTTCTGGTTGATGTTCTTTCCCTCAAACATATTTGTCAAAGCATCATATACTTCCTTTGGTGTCTTGAATTATGACACATGGGGAATAAGGTGATCCTTAATTGAATCTACAATTATTCTCTTGGCCTTAGCCAATTTCTTCTTATGAGTAGCCTTATCCTCATCTCCCTCTAGTTCTGGAACTTCTCCAGTGATGTACTGATCCAAATCATTCTCTTTAAGGATTAGGGATATTCTATGCTTCTGTGATCGGAATTTATCAACCCCTCTAAGCTTGTCCTCAAGATGAGTATGGTAAGTTATCTTTTCAAATGAGAACCTCAAATGGAAATAGAAAATATTTATATCTTACCTATTTGAGGTGTTCGACCTGGTACCAGATCTGGCTGACCTAGGGTTTATCAGAGAAACCCTAATTTTCCAAACTTGGAGATTGGGAATTTTGTTTGTTCAAAAAGATGTGCCTCCTTGAGGCAAGTTGCTCAGTAGATTCATTTCCTGAAAACTGAGGTGGGAATCCTTTGAAACTTAATGCCCTAGTTTCTCTCGGCACTAGTGATTGGGTCAAAATTGAAACTTCTTCAAATTTGAAACTACTTCCACCAAAATATGCGCCCTACTGAGACGATTTATCCTAGCCCTGTTTTCTTGATGACCTATGGAGAGAATACCTTGAACTAGGAATCCCTAGTTTTCGCTACTGCACAATGCCTTATTTCAGAGAGGCTTCTAATACCATGTAAGTTTTTCTTAGATATTGTTAGCTCAATTAGGGTATTTATATGAAAGAATAATAAGTACAACAATATGCATAAGATAGAACAGATACACAAGACACAAATATTTTCACTAGGGAAACCATGAAGGACAAAATCCCCTCAAACTTCCTCGGAATAGTATAGTCACAAATATTGTGTCGTNAGTAATAATAAGTCTTAAGAAGCTATCTATATCTCATCCTTCTCTCTCTCTCTCTCTCTCTCTCTCTCTCTCTCTCTCTCTCTCTCTCTCATGCAAACTTGAGTGGGTGTGAGGTGTGTATAAATGAGGGAGGGTGCCTCCCTATTTATACTAATCAAGTGACTGATCTATTACATGACTGGGGATGACATGTTACCCGAACAAGGCCAAATTCTCCCACAGAGAGTCCAAATACACATTACATGATGTTACACTAAGGACTATTTCCCTTACTTATAATGGAGGTTTTACCTCAAGTTCTATACACAATAATGACATCTAGAAAGTAGGTAAACACATCTATGATGGGGGTACAACAACATACAATGATAATATACATTAGAACATATTTCAAAGTTACAAATACATCAACAAGATTTGGCGGATATTTTATTCTTGCAATATATCAGAATGAACATCTTAGAGAAGCGATCCACGACCACAAAACAAACATTCATTCACGTGCTTTGTTGAAGGTAGTCCTAGAATGTAATCCATGGATATGGATTCCCATGGATCATTAGGAGTAGGAAGAGGGTTGTACAACCCATGCTTCTTGATGGAATTTTTTGTGATATCATAGATAATGCAGAATTTTATATATCAACCGACATATTATCGGAGCTTTATGCAATGAAAATACTTCTTCAATACCACCGCTATATTTTCAGTGCCAAATTTCCATACCACCCGAATGTAATGTGCTTCCCAAATAATCTTTGCACACTAAGTTGAAGGAACACAAAGATGGACCAAGTGGCATAGAAATCCTTCTTAGAGATGAAATTATGACAGGTGATCATGAACATAGTGCTTGATAGATGGAGGCTAATTCGAGATCATTGTCATATAGTCGAGACCACTCGAAGGTCTCATGGCCACAAGAGTTGAGCATCGTGGTCAATTTTGTTATTGGAGGTTGAATAAGGAAATCAATGTTTTGATTGGTGCTTCCCTTATTATATTAATTTTTCAGGTTGAATTGCTACAAGTAGGTGGACACTATTTTTGTTGGTGGTTATTCTGTAACTTTCCTTGTGTATGCATGAAATTCAAGGGCTTATGATAAATGTGGATGAACGTCTCTTTTCCTCAAATGTAATGCTTCCATTGGCGGAGGGCTTTGACAATGGAATAAATTTCATTTTCATAGGTGGGATACTTTTGGATTGTATATAAAAGTGTCTTACTAAGATATTCTACTAGATGGCCATGATGAGTGAGGATTGCACCAACAACATAGTCTGAAGCATTTGTCTCAATCTCAAAGGGATATTGCAGATCTAGTAAGGTAAGGACATGCGTCAAACATAAGTGTTTCTTCAGCTCTTCAAATGTTTGTTGTTGTGTCTTAGACTAGACAAACTTGGCCTTGGATACCACCTCGGTCACTTGGCTAAGGTACCAAGAAATATTAGAGAATCCCAACACAAATATCTCATAGAAGCTAGAAAGGCCTATGCTATGAAGCTCTATGAGAGTTATCAAGGTTGGTTAATAATGAATGGATTGGATCTTTGTTATATCCACATGAACACCATGATCATCCATGATGTATCCCATATATTGAACCCTCTTCATTCCAAGTGATCACTTCTCTATATTGGTGTATAACTTTTGATTTCACAGGGTGTTGAGGACCCAGTGGATATGCTACAAATTTGTTTCCCATGTTCTGCTATAGATTAGGATATCATCTAGATATACGGACACAAAAGAATTGGTGAACTTCTAGAGAATATTGTCCATGATCCTCATGAATGTTGCTATAGAATTAGTCAAACCGAAAGGAATGACCAACCTTTCAAAAAGGCCTTCCCGATATTTGAAGGAATTATTCTATACATCGGTCTACTCAATTGACACCTGATGATAGCCAGACTTCATATCAATATTACTGAAATATTTCGCACCCTTGATCTAGTCTAGAATGTGATCAGTCTAGGGAATGGGATATTGATTATGGACTGTGATTTTTTTGAGATATATGTAATCAATACAGAATCGACATGCCCCATATTTATTATGCACCAACACAATGTGAGGAGATGGGTTGAATATTCCCTTTCAGGATTAACTTTTGAATATGAAATTTTATTTCTTCATTTTCCATGAGGGAACGCCTGTATATTGGCCCGTTATGTAAAGGAACCTTAGGTACCAAATCAATGGAATGCTTGACCTGGAAATGTACTAGCACCCCAACATGTGAGGTGAATATATATATCTATGCTTTCAGGATCTTGTCCACTTATTTATGTAGTGTAGATGGATCTCATGTGGAGGTGGATGTGTTAGGATTATTAATCCTCCCTTGTCCAAATTTGGTCATATGTCTAAATCAGGAGTCATGTCTAAATCGGGAGTCCATCCAGTCTATTTATAGTCATTAGCACCATTGGTTAAACTTAACCTAATTGGGGCACATGTTTCAGTTACCAAATTGTGGGGAACACTAATTGAGGCTCACTGCCACTTATTGCACTTGATTGCATAAGTTTAGGAGTCTCCTATATCAATCCCTACAATTTAGGAAGCAACTGGGAGTGCCGAAACCAACCAAGGTCAGTTAAATTTAGTTGATGACTAGTCAAGCCAAGTTAGGAGTCAGTTACATTCAGTTCTAGCTCTCTACATTCAGTTAAATAATGGTTTAATTAATTGCACACATGTGGGGCGTTTTTCTCACCTACCAAAGTTAGTTAACCATTATTTAATACTAAATGTAACAGTTGGTTGTGTTTTAGAACTCCGGTTATGATTTAGACAAGGACAGTTAACTACTGGGTCCTTAACTTCAGTTGATGACTATTCAAGACAAGTTAGGAGTCAGTTACATTTAGTTAAATAATGGTTTAATTAATTGCACACATGTGGGATGATTTTCTCACCTACCACACTCAGTTAACCATTATTTAATACTAAATGTAATAGTTAGTTGTGTTTTAGAACTCCAATTGTGATTTAGACAAGTCTTGGTTACCTACAGTCAAGTAGAGTCATCAATTCGAACTTCCTCATGTGGATTCGAATTGCTTGTGGCTATTAAAGCCATTTTACATCATTGTAATTATTATCTGGATTACTTTTTTGATTAATGAAAGCATTCATAGCTGCAAGCCTTTTTCACTGTTTCATTCTTCAATGGCTGACTAAATTGTGAGATCTTCTTTGTGAGTTGTGTGTTTTTCTACAGATCTATATGCTCAAATTTACAGGATGTTGTTGTGATCTTGTGCACCTTTAGAATGAATCATGAAGAGGATAAATTTCCTTGTCTGGGAGATTACCTTCCTACACTGCTTAGCTATGATGAGGGATACTAGAGTAGTGGGAATTGTCTATGCTATCCTGTAGAGTTTCTTTCCTAAAGTAATAATGACACTATTAGGTATAGACTCATACACAACATGATGTTTCCACATATATGGTTGTTCTAAAAGACAACCACAAACTTCAATCGGGGAAACATCACACATGACCTATTATTTGAAGGGATTTATGCCATAGGATAGGATATATTTTTTACTTATGTGAATGTCTCATCCTTGGCTCAACCAGTCGATGGTGTTTGGTTGGGGGTTTGGAATCGTTGTTAGCTTCAATCTTTTGACAAACTCAATCAAGATGAGGTTCTTTTGGCTACAACTATCAACAATCAAATGTAGTGGATTATCCTACACCCATAATTGTGAATGGAAGAGGTGATACTCTTCTTGTCATGTCCCAAATTTTTCATTGGGTCACAATGGCCTAATCACATTTACCATATTCATGAGAGTTTTCCAAATTGATACTAAGGGTCAAATAGCCAAGGAGGAAAATTACTAGTTTCCTAGATTGGGGTTGAAGCTTTGTGATTTTGAATAAGGGAGATAATGAATGATGTTTAAACATTAGAATGTCATAAATATTTAATAAAGGATCTAAATAAATAAATATAGGAGAATGTTTAATTGGCAATGGAGCATGGAGACACATGGATAATATGGGGCCCACACAGGCTAGAATTTATGTGCCACGTGGCATCCTCCTCTTGCAATTTCGAATCCATGGGAAGTATAAAGGTTCTTGGATGATTTAGAAGTATAATACACTTTTACATATTCATAATATGTCTAATTTGGGAATAAATGTAACTTACATGGGAGAGGAAGAGTCATTTTGAAGCTAGTGAGACACTTGGACTACATTCCCTAGATCTATGACAACAATGATGAAGACGCTATAACACCTATGACACAAATCAGATATGAAGTCTCACATCTGAAATATCTGACATTTTAGGTCGAAATAGAGCATATAATATATCTCTCATGTGATTTGGGGAAGTTCAATGGGTTCCCACTCAAATTGGGTGAAGATGGAAGGCTAGGAAAGGGAGGACACATGGAAAATCATGAGCACACACCCAAATTTGAATTGGATTGAGTTTGTGGATGGATTGGTAACCTTATAAGGCTAAGGATTTTAATAAAATACAGTAATAAACCAAGATAATATCTTTTGATCATTTGATAAATTGTCATTTGTGATTTGTGAGAGCTAGTGGATGACTAGTTTTCTTGCCTTAGCCAATCTCAAGGGTGAAAGTTTCTCATCTAAGTTGGTATTTGGAGAGGCCACTTAGGTATTTCATGGAGATTTAATGGAGTCTTATTTTCAGGTGTAAGCTATAGTGAATCTTGTGGATTATTCTATTTCAGTACTTTCTCTCAACCATTTCCAGCTTTTATGGCATATTCTTGCTCATGGAGGGATTGTGCTTTGGGTGAGATACTGATCTCTTTGGGGAAGATTATAATGATAAATTATTTTATGTTATAATTTAAATCCTATTTATCTCAATTTCACAATACTCTCATGTCTAAATTCCAAAATATTTCATGTAAAAATGTTAATCAATGAAGAAATAGTGTCATTTCCCCACTATCTTGTTGTGCACCATTGTAATGATAATGATTTCAAATTAGGAGAGATTTTAATTGTAAATTACTGATTTTAATAATATAAATATTCTATTTTATTCATTCTCATTAATTATCATATCTAAATATAAAATGGTTGTAAGGAAAAGTGATTATTAATGAGCAAACAATGACCATTTACCCACTACATTCATGTATGCTATGATAATGTTGATTATTTCGAATGGAGGAATGTATATATGATAAATGTATGATGAATGGAATTTAATTAATGTTTATTTCAAGTCTAATTTTCATTACTTAAGCACTGGAATCCATTTTACTCATTTTTATTGCATTGGGAGAAAATTTGGTGCCTTTTCCCCAAGGGTCGAAATTGTGATTTGGGAGCTGTTTTGGAAAGAGCCATAATAGAGTGTATAAACTGAGAGATGATGCATATGAGACTTTAAAATTTTCCCTTCACATCCCCTTTCCTCTTTTCATAAATTCTAGTGACTTTGGGACCATTTGAGAATCCATTTCCGACAATTACCCAGGGGGAATTGGAGCCTGAATTTGCTAGTAAAGACTCCTACTTTGAACAGAACATCAAAAAAGTTTGAATAAGTAATTGGGGGGTCATAAAACATCCCTGTACATAATATTTAAGTTCTAATATCATTCATGTACCTTTTTATAAAATTGGGGGGCATTTGGGTCAATTTGGAGGTCTAGATATCAAAACTAGTTAAAGTTGAAATTGGGGAAAAAGTGAAAAAATTGGTCATTTAATAAAATTTCAAAAAGGGTAATTAAACTTCCTCTTGTTCCTTTGGCTCTTCTGGTTGTATATTTGTGGTTGCAATTGTGGCACTATGTTCTACATCAATTATCTACTTTCCCTTTCTTTCTCTAAATCAGAGTCCAAGATATATTCTGGATTTGAGGATTTTGTTTCAGCCAACAAGGATTGTTTTGAGCGGAATTCATCAGTGTTGTGCAAGGGTATTTTGTGGAACTCACACCATGGAGTAAATAAGTAATGTTACCATAAATTTTTGCTACCCATTTTACTTGATGAAAATACCTAAAATTATGTTTGAGATTCCTCAAGAACTGATTGCATATGATATTATTGGCATATTGTATAGTGATAAATTCCTATAAGAAGAAGTGTTATAGATAAATTTTGTGTTAAAAGTACTTGTTCACACAATTTGGTAGGCCATGAACATTTCTTTCAGTCAAAAAATATGTTATCACCCAAGAGAACATGTGAGAGCATAAAGATACTAGGTTGGATACAAGTAGCAAATTTGGGGAGTTTTCCTACAAATATGTGTATGGTCTATGTATATTTTCCAATAGAGTACCTTCACAAGCTATTTCTCTTAACTGCAAATGTCTAGAAAATCCACAACTTACTAATTTTTGGGGTAGTAATAGGGAGGGAATAGATTGCATAGAATATTACCAATATATAGTGACAAATTGCTATAAGAAGCATTGTTACAGATAAAATGTTTCTATCCATTTACCTCATAGTCTTTCAATCCATTCACATTACTAAAATATATGAGAAACACCATTCTCATCACTACATAGATGGCGTCTTGATGTATCCTTTCATTTGAAGCTATACTTTATTTTTATATCGGGTAATTAAATGCTTACTATATTGCTTCTCTATATACTTAAAAATAGAACCATCATATGCAACAATATATGATCTGTAAGCTTGAATAAGAGAACCAATGTATGATATGTTTACTTGAAAAAACCAAAAGAACCAATATATGGATGTTGGATAGTGATTTTTATGTCTTTTTTGTTGGCTCACAAATGCATAAAAATCAAAATCACATAAAAATTCACGAAGAAACACTTTAGACATCAAGCATAGTTCGATTCATCTTTAAAATAATATGAATTCATTCATTAAATAGACACGTGATAACACGCAACTAGTTGGAAATTATGCTAACAATTTATTATGGGAATGAGTTTGGGAATGTAATCAACATCATGAGTAGTTATGCAACTCTCTAATATTATTCCCTTCACAAGGACCACCCATTTTTTAGCACCATTTTGACCCACGTTTTGGATTGTGGGTGCATCATATGTCCGACCACATATATTTTTGCATATTTTTTAAAATGGACAAAAGTTATAGTTTATGTTTTAAACTTAAAATAATTGATATATCCTCACAATGGTAAGCTTTAAAATTTTTAATGGCATTGAATAAGACTTCATCAAATTTCCTTAAATCAACTTTCATACTCTACTTGCAGTCACTATAGGAATTGTTGTGTCCCTTACCAAAATTGCATTTGTCATTACATTTCTCGTGCATAGATATTGTTTTGGTGGATGTGCAATCTGTATAGCATGTTGTATTATGTTTTATAGTTGTGTATAATGAATCATTATTTGGGTATGTTTATGATTTATGGGTTATAGTTAGGGTATGTGTAATTCATTTGTGTCAGAAATTGTAACTTCATTTCACAAAGAAGTCGGTTTTGAAGAGAATCGAAATATAGATGCTTTCTAGGCCTTCCAGGTTCTAGTCTCAACTTTATGTTGTGAAAAAACAAAAAAATTAAAACTTCAACATGATATACTTTCTCGAAATGAACAAGAAAATCAAATAAACATAGCATTCCCTTGTAGAGGGGAAACTAATATTTAACTAGGGATAGAGAACTTGGTAGATGATAATATTTACACCTAAAGAATGCTTCATGGAACTAGTAAACTCTAGGAAACACCCCATGCTAGCTTAATTACCATTTATTTATAGTTAGAGACGTAAATTATAGTGTTCGACAGCTGGTGCTTAAGTCGATCAGCCCATTGATCATTGTTTTTTTAAATGATCTAGTCCACTTGGATTGGATTCCAAAACCTCGTGTTCTGAAATGTATTTATAGGTTATAATGTGGATGGTTCTAATGTAGTTATAGTTTTTAATGTTTAATCTTTAGTTGGTTGAAGAATGATTTTCTATAACTTTATCATGGTGGTTCCCTCCTTGTTAGCACTACCCCATCATGAACGAGTAAAACTCGAGCCCTAAACTTCATGCGATTCTTATAAAAAAACTAAAATTTCAATTGAAGAATATCATTTGATGTTATGCAAAATATATCTTAATACCAATCTAAAAAATAGCCCCTATCAAATATTAAAATATCTCTTCACAACATTCTACAAAATTTCCCCTTACAATATATTAGATTGTTCAGTTCAGTTTATTTTTACAATAAATATGCCTTGCATTTGTTGGGTAATGAGTTTATTATGTTGATGGGAGAGTTCTCTATTCCTAAAACTTTCAGTATTCATGTATATGTTATATTTTTTGTATACCTACAATATATGTTAGGAGAATCAATCACGTGTATAGTCTATGTTTCTATCAAAATGTATTTTGTGACTTGTAATCCTCTCATGCTTTTTTAAATACTTTTCTTTCTTTTGTAATTTTATTTTTCATTGGACAAGGATTTATTGATATATTTGAGATCTCTCTCAATATATTCCATTTGGGTAGTTTTTTTTCTTTCGTTTTAACTATTTGGGAAGTGAAAATTTTAGAGCAATCATCACTTTTCAACTTTGATCAATTTAGATTTAGGTAAAAAAATTGATATAGTTATTTCATTATGTTGGATAATTGAAAAACTATATTAATATCTACACATTATGTCTAGTTCTTATTATACTTGGCATACACGAGCCTTGTGTTATTTCTAAAAAATTGAATTATTACTACACTAGTATATAGATGTGGAAGTGAAAACCAAAACCAAATGCATGAGCATTATAGTGTCATTGACTTGCAGTATATATTTTCATCACATTTTGGAATTTATAATTTTCTAATCACTTGCATATATCATTTTTCATCGAAAACTTAGAAGTATTTCATATCTTGTCTAGATTGAATCCCTTGTATTTTTATGTGTGGGTTTCTTTCATCTCATTCATTTATGCCTGGTTCCTTATCATGTTCAAGTTGCAACATTGCATCCTAGTGCTACATATCGACAATTCACTTACAACCTAGTGAAATCATGAAGACATTTTCCCTCCTTGGATGTCACATGCTATAATCCCTCCAAACATGGTATGTATACCTCTATTTACAAATCAATTAAACCCACTCTTGATGACAAGGTTTTATCTATTATCTATTGAAATTGATCTTGTAACTTTAAGGTTTTCATTTCCCTTGGTTTATAAGTGAACCTAAACGCTATACAAAATATGCAAAACCATATCTATTTTTTTCCAAGGTTACCCTTAGTTGTCATTTTCCCCTTCTCAAATTTCTAATCAACCAATTTTTGTGTTCTTATTTGTATTTTTCTCTTATCTCTCATTTCGCGTACATCATACTACATATACCACCCAAAAAAAAAATCTTCTTCACCTATTGTACTACAATTTTTCACCTCTACCATCCTTTCTTACAGTGAAAGGAACTACCTATATATTCACCCTCAGTTTATTTAGGTGTTTTACTTAATACTAATTGTTTACTTGTTGTTTGTAGCTCATATTTTTACTCCATCAAGAAGTCCATGATTTCCTTATGGAGAATCTCTTTACCAAAAATGTGATTCTGGTGTTGTTGCATGGATTTTTCGACCTCCAACAATTGTTACATGTTACTTCCTTCAACCTTATCATCCTCAACAACTATCTAATTTTGTATTTCTATCTTTGATAGACTTCATGTGTAGCAGAATTTTCTTGCAACCATATAGAAATTTGGAGTATTTCCAACTACAATAAGGGTCCATCATCAAAGTCACCCAATGTGCATGCAACATTCTACACCATGTAATGTATTCTTTATTTTTTCCTCCATTCTTTTCACTGATAATTTCCTTCTACACCCCCCATATTATAACCTATTTTAGTTTCTCTTTTACTAACTTCCTTCTTATTACTAAGACTATTACATTTATCATGATTGAAGTTGTCACATTGAAGGCTCCCTTAATTGAGTAAATCTCCCCTTTCCACTTTATTGTCGAATGCACCTCCCAAAATAGTTGCTCGATTTTGCATAGAATACTTCTCAAAACTCAAACCCCTTCACTTGAAATATTTTCCTCACCAAATCCATCCCCAAACCTCATAGAATCTAAAATTCCATTCACAACACTCAACCCTTCCGACAAAACTTGGGCCATTCAAGGCCAAGAAATTGCTAAGACAAACATCCACAATTACAATAATCAAAGAGTTCCGGGTAAAATGTTTGAATTTGACCTTATTAATGATTCTAGCTGAAATGAGTTCCGTGACTCTACATTCAATGAATTAGAAACCTTGTTGTATTCCCAAATATAAATTGTCCAAGTCTACATAGTCTCAAACGATACAATCAAATTATCCAACCCAACATACAACCACTTGAAAAATGATATTGAGATTTTCCAAGGCTCCTCCTCCACCATCCAACCATGATTATAGGAATACCCCTCAATTCATTTTCATTGATTCCACTTTAACTATATCAATGAAATCTAAAATACACCCCTCAATTCAATGGTTGACCTTGTTGGGATTGTCGTCTATTTTTCCCCAACATACACTATAAGAAAAAGAGATGGTTGGGAAAATTTTCTAACGTATAGTTGGTCTAAGGGACATGTAAATATATAACATACACGTAATGCTTTGGGGATAACATTATCAATATGAGGGTTCCCAACTCGCTCCCTTCTCCTCCTTCCTTGTTGCATCATATATTTCTTCTTCTTTCTACATTTTTTCACTGCTTTTAGCTTACAAATATTCTTAATTTCCATAGTTAAATCCTGAAAACTTTCAATTAATGTTGTACACTTAAATATTATTTGTATATTACATTGTCATTTTTTTTTATCTTATATTCATTTCTTATTCTATTTATTTATCAAAATAAGTCATGGAAGCTACTATTTTCTATGGAAACTTGTGATATGTTTGTGCAATCCATTTAGTTATTTGAATATACCTTCATTTAATGTCCCAATGGTTTATAAACAACATGTTCCCTTCCACCAATTCCATCTTTGGGTTCATAACAAGCTTGAAATTTTATTGTAGATGTGCCATCCATCCATGACAAGGAATGAATTAATGCATGGATAAAACTTGTATATGTGAGGAAAAAACCAAATTAACAAGCAAAATCGTCTTCTTTATAGATCCACTCATCAACTTATTTCCACACATAATAATTCTCCATTCCATAATGTTCCACCTTCCATTTCTCCATGTCCTCCATCTACACCTACTATGAACCTAGGTATGCACCCAACCCACAAATCCACTACAACTTCCCTTCCACATAATCCTTTCAACACACCCCTCAATGATGCACAACAAAATTTTTGTATAAGGTTAAACCACCTCTTTGCTATGCATGTATTCTTGATATGCATGGAATATCATCCTATTATGAAAAAAAAATTCTTAAATGGTGCATATGCATGTTCTCGTTGCACTTTAGAAGAAGAAAAATGCCATATTTTTTCCTTGTCAAGCAACATGGACCCTGGCATACAATCATCCATCCTTGCAATACTAACTCAAGTTGAAGAAATTCTCATTTCCTGTGTAAGCCCAATTCTACAAGGCATACATTCCCACGGAAGATAATACAACATTAGAGGAAATTTCAACTCAAAATGGGTCTTTCAACATTAGAGGAATCTTATGTGTTGCACCTCATTTGTTACGATGACAACAAGTTTGTCCAACACCCTCAACTACACTACTACTTATACAGCCTAATTATGTGCCATTATATCTAGGATATTTCTTATTTGTTTCTGAAGAAAAATAATGAATCCACCTTTCCACCAAATGTCGCATCCCTTGTCCATCAACTAAAAGACTTGCATGATGTTCGCATCATTGATTGAGTGGTACACTTCAACTCTACACTCTGTGGGACATGCACTGGAATAAAAGCATGGGTGAGCTCAGTGATATGAACACCCAGTAAGGTACACCAGCCTTCTTATTCACCCTTGTGCAACCAACACCAAGTGGTAATATTTTCATGCACTCATGCCTGGTTATCCTCTCCCCACTTCAAATTAGCACCACCAATGGAGAATTCACAACATTATAGCCAATCCACATGTTGCATATCAATATATCCACATTATATTACAAATATTTCTTGAATATGTTCTTCAAAAATGGATCCATACAAAAGGATATTGGTGCAAGTCTATAATAAACCAAGTTCCTTCTCCTTCTTTTCATATTCAACACTTCAACAGTTTCCTTACTAATAATTTCATTTTTTTTGTGTAGGTATGAAAGGAAACATAGGAGATCCATGCATATATTTTTAGGATTATAATCCTCCCTTGTCCAATTTGGTCATTTATGTCTAAATCAGGAGTCATCTCTAAATCGAGATTCCTTTTAGTCTATTTTTAGTCACTAGCACCATTGGGTCCACTTGGCCTAATTGGGGCACGTGTAACAGTTACTAAAGTGTGGGGGACACTAATTAAGGCCAACAAACATTGATTTCACTTGCACACATCAGTTTAGGATCCTCCTAGATCAATCCCTAAAAATTAGGAGCCATTGGGAGTGCCGATACCAACCTCCATCAGTTGAGTTCAGTTGAGTTCAGTTGGTGACTAGTCAAGCTCAGTTAGGAATCAGTTACATTCAGTTCTAGTTCCCTACATTCAGTTCTATTCAGTTAGCGCCAGAATTTCATGGTTGCATGCAGGTGAGGTGCATTTACTCACCTACCTTAGTCAATTAGACTAGTTAACACTGAATTAGACACTTGAGTTTGGATTTTGAACTCCGTGAACTTCAATAATGATTTAGACAAGGTCAGTTAACCATTCAGTCAAGTAGAGTCCAACCAATTCTAATTTCCTCACATAGATTCAAATTGCAGGTAGCTATTTATCCATTGTACTTCATTGTAATTAATTATCTAATTACTTTTGATTAATGAAAGCATTCACAGTTGCAAGCCAATTTTGCATTGTTTCATTCTTCAATTTCTGAGTAAATTGTGTAATCTATTATGTGAGTTGTGTGTTGATCCATAGATATATGTTCTCAATTTATTATATACATGGTTTTGTATGGTTGGCATACACACCCATTATGGAAAATCTATATGGGGGAGATGTGTCACCAGTCAATGATGCAAAACATTACTTTGAAAAATATGTTACAGCATGGAACTCCCCTGCCATCCACTTGAGAACCCCTAGCTTCCACCACTCTACTCTAAATTATCCATGCATCTGTGTATCAATATCCACACTTGCCTCAACTTACCTAGATGACTATGAAAAGATTGTCTATTGCATTCAACGATACATAAAATGTACAAAGTATTTCTGACTCCATGAGAAAGGGCGATCCCTCAAATTACATTACAAATTCGCATTTGATATGCAACCTACATCTTCTTTTTTCATTGACAAGAATGGATGTAAAACATGAATCCATGCTAGGAACAATGCCTTGTTAAATATCCACAACTATGACATGATTTCAATATGGAGAGATAATGTTGACTACCAACCTATTCTTCCTAGGCATGTTTTCCTCCAATACATTTCAAATTATTCATCAAAGGCATAGACTTTCAAATTATGCATCAAAGGCATAGACTAAGTCATAAAGATACCATGATATGCTTTCCTAACTCGCACATGCATCTCCATTTGATGAAGCTGACGTGCAACCAATCAGGCGCTTCTTATCATAAACCATTGCAAACTAAGACATTAGTGCATAAGAGACATGTGTTATGCTCCAAAAACTTCCTCTTTCCCTTTGTAGTATACCCTTTGTTTCCTTAAATGTTAGTTGAAGTTTTTTTCAAACATGTTATCGATGACCCACCTGACACCCCTCCAACAACCACCTTCCTTTATGCATACATGAAAATACCTCCTTCACTTGATAAATTGTCCTTTCTTAAAGTTGTGGGTTCTCATTCCCTCTCATCTTAGTGAAAGCATTCCCAATGGAAACCAACCCTTCCAAGATTGTTCGTATATTTCCTTGATTTGATACCATTCTACCCTTTGGTACATATTACGTCCTATCATTCTATTGGAGTGAGATCCTCCTATACAAACCTTTTAATTCCCTACTTGATGACATTGGATCCACAAAGTTAGAGATAAATTTCTCACTATATTTGCATTAAATATAGATACATTTATCTATGCATTTCATGGCATGTTTACCACATACCAAAAGACCCCTCTGCAAGTCCCTCTAATGACTCCACCTCTTGTGCAATTCACCTGCCCTTTCTCGTTGACATGGTTGAATGAGAAATACTTTCTCAACTCCATGTTAACAACAACATCTATGTTGATGACCTTGACATCCTTGGGAATTGTGAATTTGACAAAAACCATAATTGGAGCCATAACCATATCCCTTCACACATGCACAAGATAGACATATCATTCATTGACTTCAACCACTCATCCACCCAACTACACCAAGAAGCCTCTTCACCTTTCTATTTCCTAACTCATTCTCTCCCATGCAACACATGGAATTTGACCTTGTCCTTTCCCACTTCACAAACATCATAAATCCCACCCCACTAAAAATGGTTATTCAAGGAATTTTATGAACAATAAATTCTTACTTAATTTCTTTCCTAAAATATACACTCGTCGTTGCCTCTAGGAACAATGTTTCTACTTTCTCCTTCTTTATCCAACTAGTGTTGGGTCCTTCAGCATACATGCAGTTACAATACATTCCAACCTTTGCATACCCATTTTTGAGATGTACCCTCTTGAAGGTCAATCCCTTACAATCCTCCATGAAGAACTATGTCATATATAATACATCCTTATTGATGAGATGAGTTTCATTGCCCCAAAATTATTAACCTAGATTTATGATCGCTTATGTGAATCTGTCCCTTCCTAATCTACTATCCCCTTCAGTGGTTAATCCATCATCCTTCTTGGTGGCTTTGTGCAATTTTCCCTATAAAGGGCTTCCCCATGTAAGCTATCATATCACAATTCAATGTTATTTGGCATGCATTTAACACTTTTGTGACAGTTTCAACCATATTTCGACAACAAAGTGACACCCCTTCTCAAATTTCCTTCTGCCAAATCCTCCCCAACCTTCTAAATGAAACACTGTGCTGGTTGTGGAGCTTGATCTTCCAGATTCGGAGATGTTATTTCAGTCGTGTATGGATTCTAGCACCTGACAAGGAGTGTGGGGGGGATTCCCCCCCCCCCCACTATAGTCATCAGGGGTGTCTAGGGAGGGTGACAACTGGTTTGGGATCCCCCCCCTTGGAAGGGGTTCGAGGGAAGCGCCCTTGTAGACAAAATTCAAAAATAATTAAAAATAATATAATAAAATAAAATGCCTTGTAAAATGTTGTCATTTCTAACAATTGGTATCATAGACAAAAGGTCTATTTGGTTGGTAAACTCGTAGAAAAGAAGAGTTCCTGGTTTCAGTGAGAGAAATGGAACAAGAAGGAAAGTTTAGGGTCAAAAAATGTAACAACCAAAACTACCAATTATGGAAGATGCAAATGGAGGACTTTCTGAACCAGAAGGATCCATACCTACCATTGGGAGAAAAAACAAAACAATCGATGACTATGAAGGATGAAGAATGGGATGTTCTTGGAAAAAAGGAATTTTGAATAGTACGGTTGTGCCTAGCTTCATCGGTGGATTTCAATATCTCAAATGAAAAGGCAATAGAGGGTGTGATGAGCGCATTGGCTAATCTCTATGAAAAACTCTCGACTTCCAACAAGGTATTTTTAATGAAGCATTCATTTAATATGAAGATGTCAGAAGGTGGATCTTTTGTTGGCCATTTAAATTAATTTAATATGCTTACTAGTCAGCTAAGCTTTGTGAAAGTGAACTTTAATGATGAGGTTAGGTATCTTCTAATCTTGTTCTGATTTCCAGAAAGTTGGAATAGCTTGGTCATGGTTGTAAGTAACTCTATCCCTGGTTCAAACACTCTTAAATTTGCTGATGTTGTTGGTTTTATTCTTAGCGAGGAAATGTGAATAAAAAGCACAGGTGAGACATAAGGTAATGCGTTGACCATGGAGAGTAGGGGGAGACAAAAGGAGAGAGGAAGGAGCCCAGGTAATCGCATCAAGTCTAGAAAGGGCATATCCAAGTCCATATTTGCAAAGATACAATACTGAAACTTTGGTAAGAAAGGACATATGAAGAAAGACTGCAGAGCTCCAAAGAAGAAAGGGGACGGGAAGTAGGAGACTACTCAGGAAGTAAATGTAGCAAGTGATGTGTTACAATATGCTTTGATTCTTGCATTAGATAATACTAGTGATTATTTGGTAGTAGATATAGGGGCTTCATGTCATGTTACACCCCATACGAAATTCTTTCATGATTATGTTCCAGGTGATTTTGGATTTTATTCGGGAATGATGAACCATGTAAAATTATAGGAATGGGTAAGGTACGGATTAAGTTAAATAATGGAAATGAATGACTGCTAAAATATGTAAGGCATATTCCTGCTATGAAAATAAAATTGATCTCAACATAACAGTTGGGAGATAGAGGTTGTTCGTCTATGTTTGGGAAAACATTGTGGAATATCACTAAAGGAGCACTGGTAATAGAAAAAGTATATAGGATAGGTATGCTGTATTTATGTCCTCATAAACTGATTTTTCTATATATGTAGCTTCCACATAAACAGGTGCAGCATTGTGGCATCATAGGCTTGTCCACATGAGTGAGAAGGGGATGCAAATTCTCCACTCAAGGAAATCGCTTCTAGATCTAAAGCAAGTAAGTTTCAAATTATGTGAGAACTGTGTTTATGGAAAACAAAAGAGAGTTATATTTCTCAGGGTTGGGAAACAAAAGAAAAGCGAAAAGTTAGAGCTTTTGCATACAGATGAATGGGGACCGGCTCAAGTACAATATTTTGGTGGCTCTCGTTATTATGCTACTTGTATTGATGATGCAACTAGAAAAACTTGGGTTTATTGCATTAGACAGAAATCTAATGTGTTTGCTACTTTTAAGAAGTGGAAAGCATTGGTTGAGAATGAGATAGGAAAAAAAGTTGAAATGTCTCAGATATGATAATGGAGGTGGATACTGCAGCAAGGAGTTTGATCGTTATTGTTCATACAATGGAGCTTGTAGAGAGAAGACATTCCTTGGAACACAACAAGAAAATGGTGTGTCAGAAATGATATACATAACAATCATGGAGTGTGCAAGGTGTATGTGATTGCATGTAGAGTTTCCCTTAAATTTTTGGCTTGATGTTGTAAATATTGTTGTTTATTTAATAAGCATAGGGCCTTCAAGCACTTTGGATGCTGGAATTCTAGAGGAGGCATGGACAGGTAAAAAGGTAAAATACTCCTTTCTGAGAACTTTTGGTTGTGAAGCATTTGTCCATATTGATAAAGAAAATAGAACAAAGCTTGAGGCTAGATCCAATACATGTACCTTTATTGGATACGGGGTTGATGATTTTGGTTATCGCTTATGGGATTATGAAAATCACAAAATAATTAGGAGTAGAGATGTAGTATTCAATGAAAAGGTTATGTACAAAGATCAGTTGCAAGGAAAGAAAGAGGCAAAGGAAAACATAGAGTATACAGTGCTTGATGCAATCAAAGAAAATGATGTTCCAAAGGCACCAGAAAATCAATAGCAGCAGCAGGTACCTCAAACTCCCGCAAATGTAAGAAGATCTACCAGGTTAAGTAGACCCCCTGAACGATTCTCTCCTCCACTGTATTATTTATTAATGACTGGTTCTGGTGAACTAGAATGTTATGAAGAGTCAGTGCAAGTAGAAACTAGAAAGAAGTGGGAGAAAAGCATGGATGAGGAGATGGAATCATTGGTAAGAAAACAAACTTGGCATTGGGTTGAGTTTCCTACAGGAAAGACAGCATTGCAGAATAAATGGGTTTACAAGTTGAAGGAAGAAGATGGAGGAAAGAAGTGCTACAAATCTAGACTTGTTGTAAATGGGTTTGTACAAAAGAAAGGTATAAACTTTGATGAAATATTTTCTCCTGTTGTTAAAATGACTTCAATTAGGACAATTTTAAGTCTAGTGGAGATAGAATATTTGCATCTTGAACAATTATATGTAAAATTATCCTTTATCCATGGGTATTTGGAGGAAGATATTTATATGCAAAAACCATAGAATATGAGGTCAAAGGGAAGTAAAACTTGCTTTGCAAGTTGAAGAAGAGCTTGTATGGCCTGAAGCAAGCTCCAAGGAAGTGGTATATAAAATTTATAAGTTTATGACAGAGAAGGGTTATAGTAGATTCCATTCTGACCATTGTGTTTATTTCAATAGGTTAGATAATGGAAGATATATTATATTGTTATTGTATGTAGATGGCATGCTTGTTGTTGGGTCTAACATGTAGGATATAAATGTGCTCCAAAGAAAACTATCTAAATCAATTGTGATGAACTATTTGGGTGTTGCAAAGCAAATCCTTGGTATGAGAATAAAAAGAGATAGGACAAATCACAAATTGACATTGTCTCAAGCTGGTTACATAGAAAAGGTGTTGGAGAGATTTAGAATACATAATGCAAAACTAGTTAGTACACCTTTGTCCAACCATTTAAAAATAAGTAAGGAGATGTATACAAAGACACACGAAGAGATAGAATACATGTCCCAGGTTCACCATTCATCAATGATTGGAAGCTTGATGTATGCCATGTTGTTCACAAGACCATATATTTCACATGCAGTGGGATTTGTGAGTAGGTATATGAAAAATCTAGGTAAAGAGAAATGGAAAGCGGTACAATGGATTCTCAGATATTTAAGAGGTACCACTTCTCATGCACTATGTTTTGGAGGTTTAGAAAATGTTCTACATGG
Source organism: Pseudotsuga menziesii (assembly GCA_001517045.1). Classification (NCBI taxonomy): domain Eukaryota; kingdom Viridiplantae; phylum Streptophyta; class Pinopsida; order Pinales; family Pinaceae; genus Pseudotsuga; species Pseudotsuga menziesii. Next base: position 23,913 of record LPNX010386018.1, on the reverse strand, counting down.
ATATGTTGATGCAGATGTGGTAGGTGATAAAGATAGCAGGAGGAGCACCATAGGGTATGTTTTTATTGTAGGTGGAACAACAGAAAGTTGGATTTATAAAATGAAAAAGGTTTTTTCATTTTCAATAATGTAAGCAGAGTATGTTTTTTCCACAGAGGCTAGTAAAGAAATGATTTGGTTGCAGAGGTTCATGGAGGAATTGGGTAAGAAGAAGGAGAATAGAAGGTTGTACAGTGATAGCCAGAGTTCCATTCATATTGAAAATAAATCATCCTTTCATTCAAAGACTAAACATATACATCTCAAGTACCATTTCATAATATATGTTTTGGAAGATGAACTGTTAAAGTTGGAAAAGATACATACTAGCCAGAATCCTGCAGACATGTTGACAAAGGTAGTAACCAGATAAAAACTAAGTTCCTTCTCAATTTCAATTTCAATTCAAGAATGAAGGTGAAGAATATAAATTTTCCAAATCCAAGATTCATAGCATAGTCCAACAAGTGCAATAGTAGTGGAGTTGTTGTGATCAGTCTCCAAGTGGGAGATTATTGCTTGTGGAGCCCGGTCTTCTAGATTCATAGATTTTATTTCAGTCATGTTTTGATCCTAGAGCCTGACTAGGGGTGCAGGGGATATTTTCCTCCCACTATATTCTCCAGGGGGGTCCCGTCCCCCCCCCAGGCGAAGAATCGGGGTCAACGCCCCCATAGCAAAAATTCAAAAAACAAACTGCCTTGTAAAATGTTGTAATTTCGAACATAATGACTCTTGAACACTATACCATCCTCATGTCAAGTATAAAATCCTCCCTTTCACGTGAACAAAACCATGCATTTGAAAATTCCACCCACTTGTACGTAACTAATAGCTTTGTTGCATAGCACATCAATCAAATGATGAAGCAACTCAACATGTTAGTTGTGCATTGTTGCGCAGAACATAGGAAGCAACACATGCATGCATATGTAGATGATAAACAAATAGCCTTCAATCTTCTACTATATGTTGGTCAACAGGTTATGTCGACCTCCAACTTGTGGGTTGGAGAAAGCCTTATTAATGGATCACTTGACAAAGTCATTTCCTTTGTCTACAACTCCAACAATCAACACCATGCCTTACCATCACTTGTTTTTATCGAATCTGTTCACTACAAAGGGCCCCCATGGGATGCTTCCAATCCAAATTATGTCCCCATCCCTCCGATAAAAAGGGGTTCATGTAGGCTACAACTACCACTTATGTGGCATGGAGTTTAACAATCCATGAATCACAAGGCATGACCCTATAAAGGCAGCAATATATATTGGAATATTGACCAACAAGGTATTACATTCACTGCAATATCTAGAATTAAATATTTGTTAGGGCTTCGCATATATCCATCTTTCTTGTTTTCCATATATTCTTAAATACAAGACTATTCCTATGTCCAACATAGAAAAGAAAGAGGAGACCTTGCTTTCTTCAATGTCTTTGTATCCACGCCTTTCTTAAAAATTTAATTTTCTCCCTATACATATATACCTACTAGTGATATTACTTTACCCTCTTTTATTCTTGTAATTACTACCACTTGCATATTCTTTTACATATCTCTTTTTCCTCTTACTACCGTGATTGAATAGATTACTAGAAAGGACAAGAAATACAAAGAAAAATTATTTAGATGAAAAAAGAAAAACATTCACATTCATGGCATGTCCCTCTCTTTTCCAAAAAATAGAAATATGTGTTTACTCGACTATATTGCTTACTTTCAATGTGCTCCCATTTATTGTTTTAGCATGTTCCATGTTGCATTAGATAAATGAATTTCTTATCTAATAAAAACCTATCTTGTATTCACAAACAAGTATCTTTTACATGTGTTATATTTCCTTTCTTGGTTATACCATACTGGGTGTAACCTTGTTCATATGCATTATTTTATTCCCTCCCGCAAAATAGAAATATATATGGAATACCTGGCCACATTTTCCTACTTTTCTTCACAAGTACATGAATTTAAAGACACCTTACAACAGATAACAACATGCTTCCAACAATCATCCAAGATTCAACTCAATCACATTCTCCCAACTATTCATTTTCTCTATGAATTAAATTCCCTACTTTAATGTGTTATGCACCTCCATCAAATAGATGCAATGAGATTTATGTGAGAAGACTTACTACTATGGCACTGTAACACACCCAACCTAGGTCATGGGTAAGGAATGGTGCATGGGATGTCTTCAGGGTAAATACGGTTGAATGTTGATCTTATCACAACGGATATGTTTATTCAAAAGGGTTTGGTCATTTGGTAGTTAATTTAAAATTTCTAGGTTAGTTAGTTTAATTAGTACATCTTAATCTCATCTAGAAATTATCATCTAGTTTCGTGTCATATTTTTAAGAGTAACTACAATATGCAAACCCCAATAAAATACCTAATATGGGGCTTCAATGTACAGCCACATGATATTCCATATCAGTCCCAAAATAACAGATAAAACTTAACCAAATATGGCACGAAACATCTCAATTAGATCAATAATATTTGCACTAAAACTTGGCTCATAAACAAGATAAATTTTAATCATTTATTTATTGATAAACGAGATACAAATCCCATGGGAAATTCTGATAAGTGACAATCATATATGGCCACATGGATTCCCATTATTAGGTTTCCTAATTCATCATACATCGACACATCAAAACACAAAGTACCATCTCAAGGAAACACATACCTTCCTGGAGGCTATCAATCCAACAACAGAGTTAGTACATGATAAATATAAAATTTAATTTAGAAATAAATGTGCACAATAAACCTTCATAATACATCATAATATACATACATCACAGATTAGAAGGTAATGAGCACTTATCTTGATCTATGCAACTAGAGACAACATGACAATTTTCCTCCCAGAAATTGATCTCTACTCGGTGTACGTTTTCCCATCGAAATATATACCCAAGTTGGGGTTCTGGAATATCACAATAGAAGGTCTCTTCTAGGATAGAAACTAATGGATGATGTACTTCCTTTCTTTTAATTTTCACCCTTTCCCAAAAGTGCAAGTAATGGTCGGCCTTGGGATTGTCCTCCTCTCCCAAAGCACCACTTCTGACCTTCGAGGATAATTCTTAGCTCGAATCTCTACTTAGCATTCAAAACTAGAGAAAAACTAAGACTAGACACCCATCTAGGATTTTCCCCCTTCCCCTTAGGTTCTAGCACAACCAAGATGATTTTTCCACACAAAATTGTCCCCCTCTCTTGTTGGATAATATCACAAAACAACACTTCCAACCTCCTAGATCAATTTTGAGCTCAAATCCCTACTAGAGCATTCAAAAGTAGAGAGAAGCTAGACCTGGACACCAATATAGGATTTCCCCCTTCTCCCTCAAGTTCTAGAACAACGGGTGATATTTTCACATAGAATTCTCCCCCTCTCCTATTGGATAATCTCACCAAACAACACTTCTAACCTCCTAGGTCAAGCATAGACTCGAATCTCCAATAGAGCATTTGAAACAAAGGAGAAACAACTCTCCTAAAACCACAAATTGAATCGCTATTATGGAATTCATGTCAAATGGATAATACTACCACAAAAACTGTTTGGATCCCGTATAGGGCATACGAACACATGAACAATTGGTCTCCAAGGATAATATATTGGTTCACCAGATCCTCCTAGATCTGCAAGCAAATTCACTCCAGAAAAATGTGCTAGTGTTATGGCCAAATATCCCTTTGGAATTTGCTACCGAACCATAGCCTTATTCTTCTCTGTTCCTAGACCTACACAAATAATGAATGACCAACCTCCTAAGAAATTCGAAACATTTTTTTTCTAATTCAAACTGCCTCCGAGATTCTGACTCTAGATCGCTGAGGAAGGACTCATAAATCATTGGAGCTTCCTAAAAAACACTCACTGACTACTTCAAGCCTTCACTGATCCACTTGAATTCACCAATACTGAATCTAAAACACTAAAAAATCCACTTCCCATTATTATCTAATTCAAATTCCTCAAAATTAGCTCCAAATACCTTAATTGGCTCTTAATTACCCATAAACTACTCTTCCTGCATCAGGATGACTCAAAATCACCCATAATTTACTCCCATGAGCTAGAGACAAATCAAATTCAGTAGGACTAACTCAAAATCACCCAATATCACTCTCAACCACTAAATAAAACTTGAATTCATATTATTAACTAAATATCACTAACTTCAACCCACAAAAAAATACATTAATTAACTGAATCCAAACTCTAATTATCGAACTAACTCTAACTGACTGTCAGTTACTCTAGTTTCACTGGTGTAACTGGAGACTAACTCAAATTAACTGATTGTAACTCAGTTAAACTCAATATGACTCAAATTAATTGAATATAACTCGATTAAAATCAAACTAACTCAGATTAATTGGTTGTAACTTGGTTAAACTCAAATTGACTCAAATTAAGTGACATTAATTGAAATTAACTAACAGTAACTCAATTTAACTGGATAAACTCTCTAATTAGAGTGGAGTTACAAGGTGCATGATTGAATATAGATAATCAATTAGGAGGATAAGAAATGAGTTAAGTGATAACGATCCCCATTAAATCCCAAGTGAGGAATATTCTCACTAATGAGGGAAAAAATACTGCATGTAGTACGTTAATTATGGGTTTTAGAACCCCCATGGTCCAAAATTAATAAAATTAGAAAGGTTGGAGTAATATTAGGGGGATCTGCAACTCCTAACCCCAACCTCTTCTCATATGAAATTCTACTACCCCCCAGCAACAGTATTATCATGTTGTGTGATTTTTAATTATAATAATAGAATATTAACATATTTTCAACAATAATCATCATAATAACCATGATTCATTGTCCAAGAACCTAGTGCCACCATGAACCAAATAACCAAAATCATAGGTGTATGAGACTTACCTTCAAGATATTACATCTGTTGATCGGAATATTTCACCCCCTGCGGACAGCAAGGTGTTCCGCTGGTCTGAATGGTTCATATCCAGAACAAATAGATATTTGAGGTTGATAACTCCCCCTAGACGCTGTAGATATCTAGAATACAAGGCTTTGATAGTTCACTTGTGTACCTACAAAAGAGTTCAACACGAAACAGATCAAAGCAACCAGAATATGATCTACTAATCTATGCTAGTGACTAAGGAATCTAGAAATATATATCTGAAATCAAACATCAACAATATATATGGGACAGAAAATCAACTTGCATTAGAAATATGAAGAATTTTACAACCAAGCCTTAGTGTTGACATGCATCTCCATGAAACCAACTCTTCATCCCCAAAAGCTCTGACTCTAGCTCTCTATGCTCTCTCCAAATGATCTTGGACCAAGAATCAGTCCAACAGCATAACAATACCTTCAATGTTCTCTCCTCAACCATGGATATGAGCTCATATTTATAGGGCTTTAATGGATAGAGATGGTTGAGAAATTAGTGGGTGAGGTGGCCTCTAAGATCCTAGGATGAGGGATCTCGAGCTCAACCAACCCACAGTAGTAGGGATAAGGGATATCTCGAGGCTTATCATCTAGAAGCCTCGAGAAGCTTCTCTTTTTCTGTTTTTATCCAGGGTACCATGCTTATCCTTCTATGACAGAGCAGTTCTGGTAATAACCACCTATGGACCAAAGGTAACAAGCGGTGGCACCGCTTGTGGACAACTGACGAAAAGCAGTGCGAATAGGGGTACCACTCCTGGATAAGGGAGGATGAGGGGTGCTAGGAATTTGTATGACAAACTGATAAGAAACCATTTAGTCTCCACTCTAGAGGCTAGGATTCAGGGAAAGTAGGTATGTCCAAGGTCTTATCACATGATGGTGATGGGATTTTGGTATAACAGGATGCCCCCCAAAGCATGAGTCTTAGAGTGATACAATAAACGAGATCTTTGAGAACAAGTCGTTGCCAGGAGATGAAAATGTTGGCTCGATTGGAGTATGCAGTCAAGTAGGCATCTCTAGTACATCATTATGTTGACTCATAGACACAAGTTACCAAACTCATAGCTGCATACCAATACAACACAGATCCATGAGTGGAATAAACAAGCATGGCTACTAGAATACAGCGTAGATCCATGTGATAGAGGACTCAAACTTGGACATATCTACTAGACATACAACGTAGATCTATGTCATACAGAACCAAATTTGAGCATAGCCACGACCATACAAATGTGGATCGATGCTATATATACAAAAATCCATCACAACCTGGGGGAAAAGCAATGAGCGCTTTTAAACAAATGCCCAGGGTCTTCGTCTTGTCTTCCACAAAGTACGATTCTATCCATGTGATTACAATGATCTGAAGTCAAACATGGTAGAAACCACTTGATTACCAGCCAATGATGTGAACCGTTAATAAGTGCAAGGGAGATCACCATTAATGTCAATGATTCCCAAGGTACTTTAGTACAATCTACTGAGTGTGAATAGATGTCCTGATATCAAACACCCAGTCGATTCTATCGATCAAAGGTCAATGATGTGAACCTATGTCGAGAGCGAGGGAAACTATCATTAAGGGATACAGATCTCAAGGTACTAAAGATTGTTTCTAAGACTATTTCTCGGATGATGAGCTGATGTCGACAGGAATAGTCTCGTCGAAGGAGGGCCATGATGAGTCCCGCATCGATGACACAAAACTTGGAACATAGTTATGGAATGATGTGAATGTAGTAACCATATGACTAACTCAAAGATACTGACACAAAGGTTGTGTATACTACAGAGGTAAGACTTCTTCAGATTCCCTTTGAACATCGGGCGGCACGAAAAAATGACTTGGCAGCATGACTAGACAGGACAGATACACAATGCGATAGTGGACAATGCATTCTTTTGAAAGACTCAAAGGATTGGCATGACTCATGAAAGTGGATCATCACGGAGATCAGCTGAATACCCAATTGACTGACATGATTGTGCAGACAAGTGCCATGTTCAAAGGTACCGACAAACAACTGCCATTATTTGCAAAATGGTTCCCTTTCCCATTTTCTCCATCATGATCAATGAGTGCCTCTTTTCAATTTTACGAGTTCAAAGAGGGTAACAAACACTCAATATAGCTTGTCAGAAGACAAGTCCAGTCCCATATGTTTTACGAACCTGAGAAAGGATGGGTTCATTCCCAAAACGGGTCTCTCAATGTTTAATTTAACGATTCCACTGAAAGAAAACTCGGTATCGTTCATGTTTAGAGATTCTGAATTAATACGGAAGAAGACTCCATGGGGGTCATTTTTCATATGATTTAGTCTCTAAGGCCCAAAAAAGTATAAAATCATACCTTAGAGAAATCTTCTAGTCATGATTGGCTGGAGCGTTCCTTTCTCGTAAATAGTACCGTCTGAATCAAGAAAGAGATAACCTACCATCGGATAGACGACTCTTCAAATACTTTAACGAGCATGAAGAAGACAAGATCACTCGACAATATTTTCATATTTAGGGAGTCTGAAAAAGGTTTAAAGAGAACTCCATGAATTTTCTTTACACAATGTCACTTTTTACGAGCCTGGAAAAATTCAGAAATGGACTCAACTATCTTTTCATGTTTAAGGAGTCTGAAAGAACATGTGAAAAGAAGACTCCATAACGTTTCTTTACACTGTTGTATTTTATGAGCCTGGAAAGAAACTTGAACTAGACTCGGAACTTTGATACTAGATTTTAATGAGAGTGACAAAGTGTCATAATAAATGCTCAACGACCTTTTCCATTTTGTGAAAGTACGAAAAATCCATAAACAAAATTTCCAAAGCTTTTACTAAAGTCAACCTGTAGACGACTCATAAACAAGTGTTAAATGCATCCAAAATCAACATTACGGGATTACGACAAATAGATTTTGACCAAAACATGATGTAATATCAAAACTATACTAAGTCAGACCCAAAAAATGTCTATATAAGGCAATTAAATAGTAAAAAATCAAACATTTTACTATTTACCTCTAGCAGAGAGCACTTGGAGCATTTTTTAGCCAGATCTTCCACAGCTGATACCGGAAGTTTCCACTGTCCGTTTTCAGTCTCGTCAGTTGCAGGTAATAGCTAAGACCTTCTTCTTTCATTTCATAGCTTTTATTTTGGGATTTGATGGGGTTTTAGGCCTATTTGGCAAGCCTGAAAATCCTATTTGCGGGCACCGCGGCTACCCCTTGCGGGATAGGCAGTACCACCCAAGAACTGCACCAAGAACAAGGTAGACAGGCGGTGCCATCGCCTATATCCAACGGGGCACAGGCGGTGCCGGCCATGGAGAAATTAAACCAATGATATATACAAAATTAACTCATTATTTTGATTTGTAATGATTCAAGGATGATATTGATGTATACCATGGTTGTTTTGGTAGGTCTAGGCTTACAAAATATGGTGATATGGAAGGAAAGAACACATGATGATGAGGATGTCGCTATTGAAAGGAATCTGGTTTGTATCGCCACACTCTGGAACTGTGGACTTCTAAGTTCTTCCGGACACCAAGCATGGTGTCCCACGAGAGACTACTGGAACACATACTGAGAATGTGGAATCTAGAACAACAGTATTTCGAAGTGGGGGCACATATACTTACATTGGAGGTAGAGGAAATCTACTTCCTGACTGGCCTATCGAGACGGGGTGCCCCTATCTCACTGACAGGTTCCCATGGAAAGGACAATACCATCAGAGAGCTCATAGATCGACACTGTGCACCAGGTACAGACACATCGGGGAAGAAAATCCCCATCAGGGAAGTGACAAATAGGGCTCTACGGATTGTTCTGTTCACCATGCAGAGGGTGGCAGGGAGCCAGGGTGTACAACAGGATTCCAAGGCACATATGTTGTATGCCCTAGAGGCAATGGCACCTACGGTGTTCAACTGGGTGGAAGCATTGCTTCCAATATTCAAGGATCAGCTGACTAAATGTCGGCAGGGAGAGATGAAGCAATTCAGCTTTGATTCCATCTTAGCTTGTTTCTTCTTTGAGCGGGTCCCCTAGATGAAGCCCTAGGCGACTTTTCGGAGTCTGAGAGCACAAGACCCCTGCATCTTGAGGTGGGTCTAGATCATGGTTCGCACAGGAGCGGGTAGGGGCAGAGTGAAGTTCGGTGATGCATTCTTCAGATGGCTGTGGGATCAGATGCTCATGGTTGAGTACTATGCCTATGCAGGCATAGATTTTACAGGTAATCCTGACCTACCACTCCTGCCTAGAGGGCAGTGGGGAGACATTGGTAAGAAACAAGAAACCCTACAGATGAAAAAATGTTTTTTATTTTTTTTATGTTTTATATTTTTTTATGATAAGTGACGAGACCCGTTTGTATTCATGCATATGTTGGAGAAATGAGGCCTGGAGGATAATCTCCATTAGACAGGCGAGCCGAAGCTTGCTTCATGCCACAGGGTGATGATATCACCAGGGAGCTGGAGGAGAACCTTGAGAGGTTGACTCTGGACTTCCCAGATGCTGACATAGATGACCTCCCGACTAGATATCAGAGATCTACAATGGGAGTACTAGGCCGATTCAGTAGGCTACTATGCAGGTTGGCTCGAGCAGTGATGTGCTATCACAAGCACCACTAGTGGATGAGACATGTATACTGAAAGCTGATAGCTTCAAGATTTTGTATGATGCTTTTTCTTGAAAGCCTACGTGCTTCAGATGAGGTCTCGGGACCTATTTTTTGTAACATTTTTTGTATATATATATATATATATATATATATATATATCCAGACTTTTACATGATGTTTATACATTTCAAATGGATGAATGCATTTTCTATGAGTTATATGTGTCTTTAAATGTTTATTTACAATGTACCATGTTTGATTAACATCATGAATGGGCAATATGCCAATCTAGGATGTAATTAGCCAATGAATCCGCAACTTCATTATGTTCTCTAAAGATATGCCTATATGTAATGGTTCCAAATGATCTTTCTAACAAGCGTACCCTCCGGAAGAGGCAGAGGAGCACCGGGTTCCTAATGGTGTAGACATGGTTTAAATGACAAACCACGAGCTGAGAGTCCATCAAAACTACTAGATCACGGACATCCTAGGAGGTAGATTCAGTCAAAATACCAATGACCGCTTCTTACTGGAGGATGTTATTAGTAGCGGGACCTAAGCAAACCGCTCCTAAACTAACCAAATCTTCAGCTGGGGAATAGAGAACCCAAGCAGTCGAGGCAAGATTCAAGGTGTGGCAGCAAGCACCATCAGCGAAGTGTAAATATGGAATCTGACATTGGATAGCCAAGATAGCTTCAAGTCCATAGACAAGTTGGAATGGCGTGAAACCAATAGTTGTTTTCACAGAAGTCTGATAAGCCCAAAGAGCAGAAAAAAGAATGAGATGCCAATTGGATTTATGATCTCCAACCATCCGACGAAGCATAGTTTTCAAAACCTTGTTAATGGCCTCTACCTGACCATTAGTTTGCAGATAATACGGCGTAGAGTTTTCAGGGCGAAAACCTAGCTTGGCACTCAATTCCTCCATCATTTGATTACGGAAATGGGATCCATGATCAGTGACGATGGACTGTGGAACTCCAAATATAGCTATGATATGATTGAAAAAGAAGAGAGCGGCAGTCTTGCCATCTTCTGCATATGTAGGCATGACCTCAGCCCATTTTGTAATGATAATCCACGGCTACGATGATGTAACCATGCCCCTCGACTAAGGTAGGTTTACAATGCATGAAGTCAATCCCCCACTTGGAAAAAGGGCCAACGGAAATGACGAGGTGAAGCGAAGCAGGATGGGTGCTCTTTTTGGGATAAAAATGTTGGCATGGTGGGAATTTCTTAACAGCCTCATGATAGTCTTTGAAGACAGAAGGCCAGAAATAGCTAGCACGAAGGATTTTCTAGGCGGTAGCCATCCTAGATAAATGACCGCCACATGCTCTAGAGTGGCAATAATTTAGCACTTGTTCAGCCTCCTCATGAGTGAGGCATCGTCGAAGAATGGAGTCAATCCCACGTCTATACAAGGTATCATGCAAGATAAGGTAGTATTTTGTGTCATGAAAAATGCGACGATGATCATCGCGAGATAGATGCGGTTGAAAACCCTGGGTCTGGAGATAAATCAACAAATATCCATACCAAGGATCAGTAGTGCTAATTAGGAATAGGAATTCATCCAGAAATGAATCGTTGGGCTCAGATTCCTTGGTAGCACAGGGAAGGTCACATATAAGCTCAACAACAACCAAGGATTTCTTTGATGTGGCCTTGGAAAAATCAAGATCAAACTCCTAAAGGATGACAATCCAATGGGAGTACTTTCCCCTGAGTACCTGACAAGTCAGAATGTAGTACATCAGGTTCTGGTCTTCCAATACGGTGGTAGTGCGAAGCAAAATGTAGTGACGAAATTTTTGCACATCAATGACCATGTCCAAATCTAGCTTCTCCACATGTGAATATCGGGTTTCAAAATCAATAAGATTCTTACTGGTGTAATAAATCACATGCTCCTAATTGTGGAGATTGTCCTGCACTAAAACCATGGTGATGGTAGTAGCGGAGGCAGCAATATACAAGAGAAAATCCTTTGAATAGTTCGAGGGATGTATCACGGGTGAATGAGTCAGAGCATGCTTAAGACTATCAAAGGCACGTTGGGCCTAGTCATCCCAGAAGAATGGAGTGTTCTTCTTGAGGAGATGCATATAATTGTGCATTTTCTCAGCGAAATTGCACATGAAACGGTGGAGAAAGTTTGCCTTCCCCTGCAAAATTTGGAGTTAAAGGATGGTGGTTAGGGCTGGTAGATTAATGATGGCAGAAATATTCAAAGGATCGATCCGGATTCCATCTTTGGATACCACAAAGCCAAGCAGATGTCCCATCTCAACACAAAAAACACATTTATGAGGATTGAGTCGTATATTATAATGACGACACCTCAGGAATATGTCTCTAAGATGACCGGGATGGTCCTCCCGTCGCTATGAATGAGCAGGGAGGTCATCAAGGTATGGCTCAACAATATGTTTAATGTCGTGAAACGCATAGGACATCACACGCTGGAACGCGGCGCCAGCATTTTTCAAGTCGAAAGGTAACTTCTTATACACAAAGGTTCCCCATGGGAAAATGAATGTCGTCTTATGTTGATCGGCAGGCAATATCTCAATCTGATTGTAGCCGGAGAAGCCATCCATGAATGAAAAGATGACACTTCTAGCATAGTTGTCGATAATCTGATCGATGTGTGGGGTAGGAAAGTTGTCCTTGGGACAAGCTTTATTTAAATCCCTAAAGTTGATGTAGACTCTAATCGTGCCCTATTTTTTATTGACAGAGACAACGTTTGATACCCATTCCATCAGAGGTACGGGATAAATAAAACCAGCTTTCAGAAGTTTCTCAATCTTAGCTTTAATAACTACGGCCTTCCTAGGATGGACTTGCCTAATTTTTTTCCTGACAGGTTTAGCCGTGGGATAAGTTTTAATCTCATGGACCACAATGGAAGGGTCGATCCCTAGCATCTCTTCATAAGACCGGGAAAAAATATCACGGAATTATTTAAAAAGTTCCTTATGTGCTTCAGATTCATCTGTGGAGCAGTTCTTCGCAACATGAACATGCTCAATAACATCAGGCTTAGTTGATATGTCAATTGGGTTCATCTGAGTAATGTTGCAAAGGTTTCCTTTAGAATATGTATCTTGCAACAATATAGGACTTTGCGGAACGTTGACAATATCAGTAGGAAACTGGGATGCAAAATCATAGCTTCCCAAACTGGTATTGGGGAGGAACATGGATCTATGATGGTGATCCTCCCAAATGGGCTCATCCATATTCATGATCTCTATAATGGACTCATCGGAAGGAAAAGTCATGGAGAGATAGTCTAGAACTAGAAGAGAAGGTTCTAACCAGTACGGTAAATGGTAAGGATGCGAAGCCACTAAATGAATGTCATTAGTGTGATCATTGGAGCAAGTTTGAATGGTGTCATACATAGCTTCGTGTGGACTCAACGAGGTGGACTCAACAACATTTGTGCCTGGGGGATCAATATCAAATGAAGCGATCATATGTACTGTCGTGGTATCTATGCTAGGAGGAGTAGAGAGAAAAATCCCCATAAGGGATGAATCCTTCAGCATACCTACCCCAATCAATTGGTAAGGAGGAGGGGACTGACCTAACATGGGGATGTTATTGGCCATGGAGGTAGTAACATCCAACGTACAGAAATCAAGCTGGTCAATAGTAACAATTCTCCCGAGATGCGGGAATTGGACTGTTTGAAATATTGTTGAAGCAACAGCATTCATGGCATATAACCAATTCCTTCCTAAAAGGAGGTTATAATCTAAAGGGGCATCTACCACTTCTACTTGGATGGAAACGGTTTTTCCCCCCAGCTTGACCGTATGGGCTGATATGAGGCCATGGGGTTGGAAACCCAATCCATAAAAGGATTTAAGGGTCGTAGGTGATGTAACAAGCTCGGGAGAGCCAAGAGCTTTCCAACAAGTTAGAGATAACACCGAGGTTGAAGCTCCTTCATCTAGTACTATTCGAAAGACTTTATTTCCCACTACTTTCGTAATGATCTGAAAAGCAAGTTTATGCGGTAATCTAGGTTTATATTTCTCAACATTGAAGTGAATCAAGTTAGTGTTATCCAGGTCTACAGCTTCTAATGTAGTCAACAAGTTCTTGCGCTATGTAGGGAAACTTTGGAGTACTTCTAGGGTAGACATTGCACAAGGTGCCTGAGAGAAATCTTCAACCACATTATAGAATTGAACAACTTAGGCATTGGGATTAAAGACAACCTTCCGAAGAGTACTCTTTGGTGGGCCAAAATCATGTTGAGAGTAGGCTTCTCGATAGACAAGGGAACAGTAGATGAGGATTCTGGAGAACTAGTGGAGGGATCTTTCCCTAAAGAAGATTTATCTTCTTGCTTATATGCGAGTTTATCATAATTCTGGCTTCGAGTTTGCAGATGGATGGTATTTGAGGACATCATACAAATTCCCTCTAATGAACTAGAGTTACCCTGGTTCGACATGTGGTCTACCAGCTGTTGTTGAGAGGGGAAAGGATCCATAAGTACTGCAGGTGCGGGATTAGACTTCAAAAACTAGGATATTTCATCTCAACGGGGACACTCCTTGGAGAAGTGGTCACCACCACATAATAGACAAGGGTATTTAGCCTTCCTTTTCTCTGTGTTGTTGTCATTATGGGTTGATTGTGGGGTCTCTTGCTGGTTTCTAGGTTTTTTATTTCGATTTTTACCTTTCTTTTTATTACCTAAGGTTTGAGTACTTTGAATAGAATTGACCTCGAGAGAAACCTTGGGAGTCAAAGGAGTAACAGGTTGGGTTTGCTTGGAATTTTTCACTGTGGATGGGGACTGGATTGAACCAACAATCCCATTAACAGGTACTTCTGCTGGTGGCTTGGCAGGGTCAGTGCTGGTGCTAGGCGCTTGAGGAATCAGGTCATAAAGAGTCCTAGACTGGGAATAGACCAAGTCTAGGTACTAAGCCCGACTAATAGCCTACTCTTCGGTAACGGCACCGCCCATGGCCACATCTCGGGAAATAGGAGGCAACAAGGACTTAGTGAACCAATCAGCTAACAACTGATCTAAAATAGGGCCTTAATAAGCCTTCTCCGCCTTCTCCACTCATGAATATGGTCAGAAATGTGGGTGGAGGTGTTCTGTCGTAGAGAAGTTAAAATATCAGTGCCTATTTCATAACGAATAGGGAGCTGAAAGTGCATAAGAAATACAGTTGCCAACGAGCCAAAATCCACAAATGAATGTTGTGGGAGTTCAATATACCACTTCGCGGCCGTACCGGTCAAATTTCACTGAAAGAGTCATAACCGGACAAAATCATCCATGAGGGAGTTCAAGGAACACAACAAATGAAAAGTAATAACATGGTTTCGCGGATCTTCACCCTGCTTCCCATCGAATTTTGGAATGTCCGATGGTAGCTTTACCGGAATGGGAGGCCACGAGGGATTGTGTTGAATGGGATCATTAATCAACTTGGACAAATCAGGCTAGTCCAAAGTTGCAAGGAAAGGTAATTGTCTATTGGGATGCACATACTGGTAATATTGATATGGCATGAAATTACCAGTAGGGCCATAGGTAGACTGATAAACAGGTTGTTTTGAGGAAGAACTACCAGGAAATCCACCCATAGGGGGTTGATTTCTAGAATTAGGACCACTAGGACCATGAAGACCTCCAGGAGGAGGACCACCAGAGCCACCGGGACCGCCAGGACCACCAAGACCACCAAGACCACCAGGAGGTGGACCACCAGACCCTCCGAAACATCCAGGAGGTGGAAAACCTCAGAATCCACTGGAACCACTAGGTGGAGGGCCACCAAACCCTCCAGAGCCATAAGGAGGAAAGCCACTAAGTCCCCTAGGACCACCAGGACTGCTAGGACCATGAGGAGGACTGCCAGGCCCTCCAGGACCATTAGATCCCCCAGGGGGAGGACCTCCATAAGGCAGTCCTCCTGCACCTCCCACAGTATGTATGGGTATCCCTCCCATGGCTGGCATGTAAGACTAGCTGGGTTGCCCCCATGCATAAAAGTGATGCTAGGGAATGGAATTCCAGTAGGATTATATGGATGATTACCTACAGGTATTTGATAACCATAACCATTAGAAGACTGAATGGAAACAGGTTGTGCCTCCAAGGGATGACCTAAACTAGATGTGGGATTTACCACATTAGTGTGGGTGGGAGGGACAAAAACTGTAGATGTTTCTATGTTAGAGGTCTGCTCTTGACTAGGTACAACTCCGGGATAAGATAACATAGGTCGTGTCGGGGGTTTCCCCCTGGCATTCAAAGGTAGTGATGACACAGGAATTGAAGGTTGGGCCCCAGATGCAAAATATCTGGGCGGATTTGGATCAGACATAACATAAGAGGTGAGAGGGGTGGAAATTTGACCTGGGCTGTGGGTTGTTAATGGACGATCTATAATCGGTTCAATGGGTCTCATAGAATCGGCTAGTGAACGATATCCCACAGGAAGGAATGTGGAATGAACTAGTGAAGGGCCTAATAGGTTGTCAATCTGCTTTTCTACCTCCTATGCACAAAGGATAGCAGCACAGTGTTGCCTACATTCTTATTCACTTTCAGGAGAACTTACATGGCTTCCAAATGAGGCAATGGCATGTCCGATAGGTGTCTCCCAAAAAGGAGCATTAGGACCAAAGTCCGGACGAGTATCATCGACATGATCTTCCATAGGAGGATGGAGCGATGAATCCTCATGGGAAGGTTGTTGGACCAAGGGAGGTGAGTGTGAAGAATATGGTACTCCACTTTTCACCACCACATGATCTCCCACTTGGGAGGTGGTAGCATCTCCTTGGTCAATAGCTTCCATTGGATTTCCTTTTGAAACAGAAGTAAAATCGGGTGGCAAGCCCCGTACTCTCCTGGATTGTCTTAACTCAACTAGTGTGTACAGTTCCTATCTAACCTAGGGTCTGAAAATCTAGAAAAAACACACCAAAATACTTACCTACTCAAACTATAGGTCAAAACAAGCAAAATTAAAATGACAGGAGAAGTTCAAAGGTCAAGTCTCTCACTAGGATTGTCAATCCAGTGCCACTTGCGATATACCTTGAGGGTACGTGCGTAGTAATATCCCCGAATGATTTTTTTGGTGTATGGCTCCGAGAAAGATGGCCAAAGGTATTTTCTCAGATAGATAAGGTACCCTAGTGGGGTCTCCCAATATACTCAAGGTACGTGGGAGCTCAAATCGGTAGTAGTGTTGTCTAATGCATAACCGTACACAAGGGGCCTTCTGATATACAATCGAGTACGTGAAGTACCTTTCTATATACCTCAAGGGTATGTGAAAGGTCATTCGATATACTGACGGTACGTGGAAGAACCATGCGAGTCCCAGAATGTAATGCTGACAAATAACGACAACTCCTACGTTTTACGACGCCCGAACACATCTCTAACCTATCACTCAAGTTACTACGTAAATTTTAACCTACAACTACCGTTGATTTTAACTTGTATGGTTAGGTGAATGCATGATATTCTGATAGAAAAGTAAAACCATGTAGTATGCTTGTGCAAATGTTCACTTTACCATTCAATATGCCTACTTACGAGAGGGAAGAGAGTGTTTTTATTTTCATTTCAAAACCAAAAAATCATTCCAATGAATAGTCATGAACATCAAATCAAAGACAAGCAAATACTTCTACAAACCAAATTCTTCTTTCCGAAAGAAAATGGGAAGGGTGAGAATCTCTTTTCCTAAAAGAACAACACCAAGCACACCTATATGACAATGCACTCCAACTTTTCGAATTTCTTAAAAACATAAGCAAATCTAACTTAAAACTACCATTTTTTTTATTTTGATCAAGATAGTCCTATATGCATGAGAGACAAAATATCGTAAAGGTGACGAAATATTTGGAGTGGCGCAACAAGTTGATCTGCAATTTTCTCCTGAACTACAGTGTGGTAGGAAAACCTGTTGGTCTGTGTGTTACAAAATGAATCCTTTGTTGCTATGTTTCCTTTGTTGAACCCTCGTTGTGGGATTATAGTGTTATCCTCAGCTATAGAGGGGTATGAGACCCTGTTTTCTATGTGTTACATAGTAAATACTGTGTGGATGTGTTTTACTTGTGGGTTGTTGTGATTTACATCCTTGCTTTGGTCTGAAATAATTAGGAGTGGCAGAGGCCCAAAATTGGTTGATAAACCTAGTGAAGAGAGGAACCTTACAAATAGATCAAGAGGGGCTAGAAAATCCTTTATGCACACCCTGAAAAGAACTGGAAAGGAAGGTATGCCCTGAGGGAACTATCACAGCAGTGAACAAAAACATTCCTTGTGTTGGGTGTGTAGGTATTGTGGGATTCCAAGCTAGATTGATCTGGTGCATGAGTCTATGGCTCTATGGTTGAGCTCACAAGTTTAGCAATTATACCTTTCCATTTCCTTAGTATCCTGAGAAACCCAATTATTGGTTGGTTTATTTGAGTTGTGGTGAGCATTTGACCAGGTGTGAGTCATTTCCTTAGCAGACTGATAAACCCAACTGTGTTGGTTTGGTTGTGTCTTGTTGTACATTTGGCCTTGTGTAATCCTTGGCTAGACAGTCTGATAAACCCAACTGAAGGTTGGCTTGACTGTGTGTGTTTTGATGTGTGCTAGCTATGTGTGAGCCTAGTGTTCCCTAGTTCCTTGTGGAAATCATGCCCAGCTCAGGGGTGGAAATGGTTTTGAAATATTAATGAACATACTAGCCTATGGTTGGGTGGAACGTTGCAATGACATAGCTAGTTGCAGGAAAGCTCCATCATCCAAGATAAGTATTCTATGTTATTCGTGTTTATGCAATGTATTTTCTTATGAATGACTATACCGGCTATGTAAAATGCCTATGAATATGATGAATTCCTGCTAATTCCTTCAGTAGAGTTTATTGTTGATGAATGTTCCTGCATTTGCATCTAAATTTGCCTTGTATGTTTCAATGCATTTTTCCTAAGTTCATCGAGGTTAGAAGCTTGTTACAAAGTCAGAATGCTTTTGACTTAGAGTTTCCACCCCTTGAAATCTTCTTGGGGAAGGCAGAAAACAGAAATCAGAAAAGAGAAATGGAAATAGAGCAAAATGTGGGTTTTTGGACCTCGATATCTGCCTGCAGAAGGGTGGATGGTGGGAAGCAGAAGAATGGTCGAAATATCCAAGGAAGAGTTGGACTTCTGATTTTCCAAGGTCAGAAAGTCAGAAGTAGGGAATCAGGAATCGGTAGAGCAGATAAGGTTCTAAGAAAAATGTTAACTCTCTGATTCCTGAAGTCCGAGGTCAGAAAGTGGAAGGCAGGAGATTAAGGTTTCTTTCATTTGAATAGTTTCCTGATCCCCGAGTTCCACACTGGAGGGAGGAAAGGAGGAATGTGGAATGAGGAAATGAGGATAAATATTTATGTCACTTGTTAGTCTTCTGATTCAGGATATCTACACTAGAGGGCAGAAAGGGGGAAGGAAGAAGGTGAAATGTGGTCAAGTAATTCCGTTGAAATTTTAAGTTTCTAACTTCCGAGTTCCGAAGGTGAAAGGGTGGAAGGAGGAAGGAAGAACCGTGGTTAAAGGACTCCATTGAATGTTATGTTTCCAACTTTCGAGTTCTGAAGTCGGAAGGTGGAAGGAGGAAGGCAGAACTATACTTTGGATGACCCCGTCACATGCTATGTTTTTTATTCCTGATTCTGCATCGGGAGGCGAAAAGGGGGAATGCAGAATGTGAAGGGAGGAAAGGAAAGGTTCAATGCGGAAAAGGTGTTTCTAGTCGCAGAATGGATCTATCAATGGTGGAACGACAGTTAAAGTGGTTTTTAAGCCTAAGAATGAATGTTGAAGAGTCTGTTAACATCCATGCCCTGTGTTCCGAAAGGAGAACAAGGGTTCTTTAAGAAAAAAAATTAATTTATCTGCATTATGGGGTATGGGGACATTACATATTGGTATCAGAGTTGTTGGTCATAGTAGTGGGCCTAGATGTGATAGGTGACATTAAGTAAATGGTTTTTACTTCTGAAATTGTTATGCAGGTAACAAATGATGTTGTCAACACATTTTGTAGAGTCATAGTGCAGATTGAAAAAGTAGGTTTTGGCTCAGCCATGAGAACCTACAGCATGAATGATGCACAAAATCCCCATGAGCATAAGGAAGATTGTATGGGAGGAAACTTCTGAGTTGGAAATGCTGAGACAGAGTCTAATGGGAGAATATTTAAAAATACTTCCCCAGATTTTGCAACCACCATGAGAAGCCTAAGGGTGGAGATGCAAAGCTACAGAGAAGATAATGAGAGAATTATTAAAGCTCAAGAAGAGAAGAATCAGCTAAATGTAGCCATGTTGTATAGCTTGATAGACATCCGAAGGTGGATGAACTCTGGGCACCGAACAATAAAACCAGAAGGTAGTAAGAGCAATGCCATAAGAATAAAAAGGTATTCTAGTGGATCGTCTGACTCTGAAGTATCCACTGGGGGTTCAAGCTCTTCATCTCACAGGGGTAAGAGGAAGAGGCATTATAGGAATAGCTAACGTGATTAATTTAAGAAGGCAAGACCTCCTACCTTTAATGGTGAGATAAATACTAGTCAAGAAGCTGAAGCTTGGCTTCTAGGGATGAATAATTATTTCCAAGTCCAAGACTATTCAAGAAATATGAAGGCCAGGGTAGCCATCTTCAATCTGAATGGAAGAGCATCCATATGGTGGAAGCAACTCAGGAAGGTAAATAAGATCAATGGCAAAAATATCGTGTGGAAACAGTACAATAAGTATTTCACGTAGAAGTACCCCTCTGACAAGTGCTATGATGACAAAATTAAATAATTCCATGTGTTATACAGCTGATTGGCACCTCTCCGTCCGAGTGCTGATATCCCTCAGGTCGGCACACAAAAGGACACTTATGGATTGAGGTTTGCCCAGTTTCATTATACCTTGGTTGATATTGAAATACATTACCTATATGCCCAGCTAGTTACTTTGCTATTTTGAGATTTTGAGTGCATGCGCGACTATCCCTATTGGCATGTCGCGCATATGCGCGAGTGTTATGTTCAGCAGGTCGCGCATACATCTATGCGCGGGTTGCTCTTGTACAGAGTCGCGCATGATGCGCAGGTTGCCTTACTATAGACCCGCGCATATCTTCCTCAAAATTAGTTTTTAAAAACACGCGTTAATGGGAGATTAGTTGTTTCATTTACCTTAATCCCATTAACTGCTGCAACCTCCCTAACCTTCGAGAACTGCCTCATTTCCTTCAGATAAATAGAGGCCTTGGGGAGGGTTTGATATTCATACTTGGAGGGAAAAGTTATGCTGGTGGATTTTCTACAGAACCTTTGGAGCAGAGAAACTCAGAGTCCTTTGGTGACAGAGGAGTCCCTTGTTCAGACATTGGGTTGTAACCTAAACTCCCTCTTTTATTGTTAATAAAGCAGATTACTTCTTCCATATTGTGTTTCATGTGTTGTGGCTTGGTAAATGTTTATATTTCATTATAATATGTGATTTGCCTAACCTGCATCTTTATATATGAATCATACTGTATATTGGAAGAATCTTTGTTAACAGGTTGAAGGAGGAACTATCCTGGAGATTGTAGAAGTGAACCAAAGAGGAAGGAGTTAACTTGGATCAACCTTCGTTCATTACAAGTAAGTTCCTGCTACTTCCCTATTTCCTATTTGTGCTTTTATAATCAAATTGTCTGCAAGGTCATAGTATGGTGGTAACCCCCAGACCTAGGTTATTAGGTGAATTATCCATTACAACAGAACTGGCGACTCCGCTGGGGAAGCCAAGCCTGCTTTAGGTCTTTTTCTGTTTTCCTGGCCAGTAATTGCTCGAAGTCTTGTCTGTGATCTTTTGTCCTGCCTTCTTACATACTTACAGCATTTGAAAGTCTTGGTTTTTCTCTGTTTTTTGAGAAAATTTTGCACTTATGCGCGGGTTGCCTTTATAGACAGTCGCGCATATCGAGTTGCATGCGCGGGTTGTCCTTATAGACAGTCGCGCATCATACGCGACCTGCACTACTACATAGTCGCGCATACCCCTGAAGACTGTGATTTTTGTGTTGAAGTTTGCTTGTTCTTTGGCATGTTATGAGTCCTGTCTTCTGTAGAGGCTTTCTTTAAGAGTGTTGCATAGTTGTCTGAGTGTATCAGGTGATCACGTTTGAGTGCTTTTCGAAGCCCTTGGGTTCTTTTTACTTGTGTTATTTACTGTCTGCATTTTGAAACTTTCTGGCCTGTTTGGGTTATTGGTTGAGTACCTGAGTCTAGATCAGTGATCAGGGTCTTAGACTCTGTTTGTCCAGTCTGTTGTCTATCAGTTTTTGGTCTGTACTTGCCTGTTGGAAAGTCTGCAGTGATCTTTAGGTCATTGTTCGCAC
>LPNX010386007.1:1172095-1226030 GCA_001517045.1 Pseudotsuga menziesii | reverse complement strand
AATTTGTTTTTACTTACATCAATCGAACTGCTACTAAGGAATCCAGATTCCTTAGTAGGTGCTCATTAGCACAAGCTAGGGTGAAAACCCTAGCTACAGTCATTAATGAATTTTTTCCACGCTTGGGCCTCTGCTGATATGCTTTCAAAATCAGAGGGTTTAAGGAAGCTGATATTTATCTCATACTTCACAACCTTATCTTTAACCACTTCTATTCTCACCGGACTCAGGCGCAGCTGATCTTATAGTAAGTGGATACTTATTGCTGCATGAGCTACTACATTCTTCAGAATCTGTTCATCTAGATCCTTGACTTGTTGGATCTCCTGCTCATCTTCCTGATACCTACTCTATAGATGTTCTATGAATAGCTCATGTTCTGGTATCGCATCCAGTCTTTTATCTGCAGAAACCTAGCATCTATTGTATGTGACCAGCATTCTTCTGTAGTATTCAACACATAACCCTTTCATTTTCTTTACTATCTTCTTGAATTCTTCCGCAGTATTTATTGAAAACTCTAATAGGTCATAATCCTGCTTTAAACTATGTTGATATTTAGCTGGTAGCTCCGCAAGGGTTTCCTCATTTGTTTCTATCCACACTATCCTTCCTGTCAGGACCTCTAAAATATCTTGAGATCTATCTAAAAAATATGAAGTGGTGTCCAAGATGTCTTCTAATCTGCTATCTATTTGTACAATCTTACACCTTTCTTCCTCAATGCACATTTGTATATGGTGGATCTTTCTTCTCTAAGTTAGAACGTGTTCCTTCAAAGGCTGGACATCCGTCTTCTGTTCCATAGCATCTTTCAGTGATGTTGTCAATGAAGTACTATTCTGTCCCTCCAAAACTGCTACTTGCATTTGATATTGTTTTTTCTTTTCTTCTGTGGCAGCCTTCTCTGATTCTAACTCAATGACCCTATTTTTCAACTGGACCTTCTTCACACCTAGAGTTTCATAAGACACCTAAAGGTCATTTTTATTAGTTTTCGGCATTTGATGCTCTAGTTGCAGCCTTTGTAGTTCTGCTAAGCTGTTCTGAGCATCCTTTTCTATTTTCTCTACTGAGACTTCTAAGGCCATCTTGTTTGCTTGCAGAGTCTAGAGTTCTATCTTTGAAGTCTTCACTTCATTCTGCATATCCTCAAATTTCCTCTTTAGCTTATGACCTTCATCCCTCTCTTTCTTCAAAGTTTCCTTTAATTGTGCTGCATTCCTTTTCAATTGCTCGAGGTCTGTCATAAGCCTATCTACATTGTCTTAAGTGGCCTAGGTTAATGCCACCCCAGCTCTAGCTGTCAGTCGTGGATCTGCATCTATTCCATACACCATGGTTTTCTTAGTTATCATCTTTCCTAATTGTCCTCCTATTTCAACCTTATTTTTGGTTCTTTTGACAATCCTTTTCTTCTCCTTGTCATAGAAGATAGTGCTGAAATCAGGGACCTCTTCTCCTTATTTCTGCATGAAAGGTATCAAATTCATTCCAGAAAACACAACTTGTTCTTGAGTGCTGCCAGAAGTTGCAGTAGGCTCCTGGGAATCAGGATTATCTTGTACATGCCCTTGGTCTATATGATCATGTTTATCCTATGTATCTACTGGGTCAGTAGTCTGCTGATCTTTCTTAGATCCTATTAATCTCAGACTCTCACTTTCATCTTGTCTTTTTTTTATTATCTCTGCTTCTTCATTTATTTTTCTCTCCTCTTCTTCTTTCTTTGCTGCTTCCTCTACAACTCTCTTTCTTTCTTCTTCTTCATGCTTTAGCCATCTTTCTGCCTCTTGTGCTAGCCTTCTAGCATCTTCTTCTCTTTTTCTGGCCTCTTCTTCTTCAACTATATTCTATGCGGTTTTTCCCTTTTCGCCTACAATGGTGATTTTCTGTTTAAATATCTTCTTTAATGCATTCATATTCTTGGCATCTCTGAAGATTTGTTCATCCTTATCCCAGAAATTTGTGTATTCGAAATGAACATTTGCTTCCTTGCAATGCTCTGCAACCTTATTTTGGGATTCATTTCGGTGAAAGTTCATCTCACCAAAATGGAAGTGCTCCAGCTCCCGCACGAATTCTGCAGTCAGTTTCACCTTTGAAAATTTATAACTCCCCAGCCAAAAAGGTATGGCAGGATATGCTACCTTCTTATGTTTGAACAAGAAGCTTCCAACACCATCAATGTATACCTGTCTGACTGCTTCTTTATGTAACACATAATCAATGGCATATTTAGGGAGTAGAGAAGGTTCCTTAGAGCCACCATACATTCTGATATACGTCCCCTCATCAGTCAGATAATAACTTCCATATTCTTCAATAACTTTGAAAGCTTCTTCTGACATGCAGTTGCATTCAGTCAGAAAAATCAAGGTGTACAAAGGCATGATGAAGTGTTCACATATCTCTTTGTAGTGGCTATATTATGTGTATGCCCAAAATAATTTGTATGCGGTGTATACAGGGGTCCTGTCCCTATCCCAATTACACCTCAAGGCTAGAAAGGACTGGGTACATAATATACAATCACCTAAGATAGAGCTCATGTAGAACTCTGACTTCTTCTTTGATACCCCTCCCAAAGCTAAAGATATGCATGTTGAGAGGCTATTGGATGCTATGTTTTCCCAATTGAATATGGTTCCTTGGGTGGTCACATAGAAAATAATTGGCATCCATCCCAATTTGAAGTTCTTCCCGTGAGCTCTCCCAAAAATCCTATTCAGCATCAGTGCTATAAATCTGTAAGGGGTCCAGAGAGTGGCTGTATCATATTCTCCTGATGTCCTGGTTCGAAAGTTCTTCCCTAGTATCATCATTCTTTTGACTGTTTTAACCAGGTCCAAATTTTTCTCCTTCAACCAGATCTCAGTTAAGTAGATTTGAGCAGGAGGTAGGTGATATGCCATTGAGACATAAGCAGGGTTGTATGCAGCATAGCCCTATTTGGCAGTATTTTCTAGGATCATCATAGTTACATCTGCCCTAGGAAAAATCCATCCGATCACTTCAGAGCATGGGAACAACTTTGGTCTCGTGTCTACTTTCATAAGAGCCAATTTCTCAATATTTGCATATATAGTCAGCTCTTCGAATCCTGCATCAGGCACATTCTGATTTGCAATCATCCTGTATATTTCACCCCCTTTATAATCTAGCTCTACCCCGGTGATAGCTTTGGTATCTTCATATATGTATTCCACCTTGGTGATAACTTCAACTTCTGGTTCTACCTCGGCAACAGGGGCCTTCTTCTTTTGTCTTTTAGACATATCTCATTAGAAATAATTACCCTGTCATTAACCAAGCATGTTCTTAGACCATTGGAGCTTTTAGTTTTAGTGTTTTAGCAATGAAGAAACTGTAACAACCTATTTACCTCTTCGATATGCATTCTCACAAATCAACTATACAAAGCACTAATGCATAAAAGAAAATGTCAAGGCAAAAGGAAACTTCTGCAAGTTGGGTCTTAAAATATTCTAAGTCTGTTTGCAACTAAAAACAAAAACCCGAAAGAAAACTCATCATTAAATTCAGACTGCAATTGAAATACTCTAACTCTTCAATAACAAGAACCACACTATCAATGGGGTTAATCCTCAAATTGTGAGACCCTATACTATAATTGAAAATGCAGAAATCCTAGCTCAACCAAAATATTGAAAAACCCCTGTCATTCCACAAAACTAGGGTAAGCGCCTATGAAAACTGAAAACTCCCCCCCGGACGACCATAAACAACCGCAAAAAAGTCAGTGCAGACAGCGTAATGCTTGTCTGCACCAACTACCTAAACCTTCAGAACGGGATAGAGCGTCCACAATGGCTCAAACACAGACTCAAGAAACCAACCGCCAAAACTATCCAACTAACTGATACCTCACACCGTAAGGATAAATATTCAATTTAAACGGCTAACTACACAACTGTAGGAAAACCTAACCAGGGGAAGACCCTAGTTCCCAAAACGACCAATAAAATCAAGAGAAAGGAGAAACCATGGTTGGCCTACCTGGCAAGCAAGCTGTGTAGTTGGCGGGACGATGTAAGAATTTCCATGAAAGCAAACCAATCCAACGAAATCCAAACAGCTGGGCATGGAGGTACAGTTCGATCAGCGAGGATGAAGCAAACACGAGTTTTCACAAGGGTAATAATAAAATAATACCCCATCCCAATATATAAACGTTTCGATGAAAAAGACGGCAGGAAAAAACCCCTATCGGTGGGCGGAAGCACTAATACATCGGCAAGATAGTTTACAAGACAGCTGCAATGGCAGAAAACATATAGACTATGGGTTCCGTGGTCGAACAAAAACTTCAGCGATCGAAGGCTCTAAGTGCTACGGATCAATGACTTTAAAGCTAAGCGTCTCCACAGTGTCGACGCTTCAAAGCTGAAAGCTTCCGCATTGTCGACGATATAAAGCACTAAACGCCGCCGTAGTCACGTATCGGAGATCATAACCATAAATGCATCGACAGGATAGTTCACTAAGTGTCGGAGACATAGTCTGATCGATAGCCGCAACGACGGATAACAAACTGGCTACGGACCCCACGGTTCACAAAACCATTGGCTATAAGAGCAACTAACAACTAACTCATTAGAGACTTAAAACTCAATGCTGCCACCGTGTCGAAAATGGAAAGGAATAGCCCTCTGATCAATTGTCAAACATCATTCTGATAGCGATGAAATACACAGTGTCGGAAATGAAAAGTTTTGAAAAATAAAACAAAAGGAGATAAAGCGCATCGGAGAAAAATAGGACTATCCATCGGGACATTCATTGTTTTCCTTCCAAAACGGCAGTGATATAGAATACTAATTCCCCAATTCACACACCAACAGACTTCTGATAGCGACAAGAAAATCATCTATAAGTCAAAACTTTAAGCTCCACAATCAAAAGCATTAGCTAGACAAAAGGCAGTTTTAGATCATTCAACCTCCGAAATGAAGGAACACAGTTGACCTCAATTCAACCTCAAAACATCCAAAATTGTAGCAGAGGAAAAACAGAGTTCAGGGATCCAAACAATCCCAGGCAAGATAAAATCAAAAGGAGGGTCCAAAATTTTAAAAATTTGGGAAAAAAGGTTGCAGCTGCAACAGACCCTTGTTTTCATGGAAACATGTACGGGTATGTGATTTTTTGATGGAGTTCTACAAGAAAACCGAGCAATATGTTCAACATGTACATGTAGCACGATGGTAGGATGAGCAATACATAAAATGCAGGGACAACTTTCCCATTGGGACCATATTGTTAATTGTGGATTTTGCAAAAAACTACAACCTTCAGCCACAAAATGAAATTCAGAGTCAATACTACCATTCCTACCAAGTCAACATCATGGTACATATTACGTATAGGCATGGCCCTGAGAGCAGCATTAACAACAGGATAATACAAAAGGAGACAAACTTTTACATAAGTGATGACAGATGCCATGATATGCATTATGTGTAACACTGTTTTTTAATTTTCTATGATTAGCTAAAGGAGGGAGATATACAGATGGGTCAGCATTGGATATGGTCAGATGGTTATGTGGGCCAGTTTAAAAATGCTCGAGTCTTCCAATGGATGAGTATGTTACATAAGACTTATAATGTGCCGCATATATGGAACTACTTTGAGACTAGGCACGGCAAAGGTGAGCATGACAGGGTCGATGCATGCATCAAGACCACACTACGAAGGGAGGAGATGAGGTTTACCAGAAACCCCCATATCAAAGATTCAGAATCCATAGTTCAATGGTGCTCTCCAACAATGTCGAACCGAACTAAAGTGCAACATACATCAACAGGGGTAGGAAGGCCAATCAGGAATGTTTGTCATGTGGCTGACATAGATCGATCACGTTCCTATAGTTGTAAAAAAGTATAAGGAACACATGGATTTCATTCTATTCGAAGCTCAAACAACCCCCTATTTGAAATCTAGATGCGGAAACTTGCTTTCTTTTGCAGCCCTTGTAGCAGTGGTGAATGGGATGAATGTGAATGCATGGACTAGGTTGATGATTGGGATTTGTGTCACTTGTAGTAGACCCACGTGTAGTTGGTGAGACAACCCACTTAGAGGAGGGTCAGTCAGCAATTTCCATAGACTATGACCATATCTCATATTTTGTACAAACAGGACACATATATGCAGTTGTTTCCTTGAAAGAAAATGAATGGGGCACGGATTGTTGGTTGGAACGATGCATTCAAGGTAATCGAATCTTGAACGGATCATTGATTGATGATGAAGGCAATGAATTTCCTATTGTCTCGGTGGTGGTTGAGGGTGAATATCTTACACTAGATGGGAAATCAAGAAGAACTAGTGGGATTGTATTCATGGATTACATACCAGGTTCTGTGGTCTATCACTTCACAAAATTTATTGTTGGCACAAACATCCATCTACAGAAAATGTCAACCAAGAACTCAACCAAGGTACGTTACTTCTTGCCTCATCCAGAACATGAGAGATTGATGGAGGAAATTAGCAACAGAGAGGATCCAGATGGCTATATTGAATGAGATTGGGTAATTTCACTTACACTCCACTTGGGCGAAACCCTAGTTTTCAAAATATGGCCTGGAGGCATGCTCGGGTCATGCGGAGTTGGGTAGGAGGCCACCCTAGCCATAATCTTGTGCCACGATCCCAACGGAACCGATAGTTCATCCATCGGATCCCCAGTCAACATTCTATGGCGAGTGGTGCAAGATTTTTAAGCATGTGAGTAATAAAAAAGTTGGTCACAAGTGAGATATTATTGCAGCTAACTGAAACATGCTTATTTTTGTGGTCTTCCATTAGGCTTGTATTGCATCTTTTCAGGTTTAAAGTTTTTCCAAAATTGGAGGAGGAAATATTGTTAGGAAACCAACATCATGTCCTTCATAGGTTTGCTAACTCCACACTTTATATTGTTCTCTACATGTCCTTCCTGGTAAACCAAAATCTTTGCAACTTTCTCTCCAATTTGTGTTGCATCAGGATACTAATCAAAAAATAATTGCTCTAATATTATAAAATGGTATTTGACTTGTGCATTATGCTATCATCTCTAAATTTTAATTTCTATTCTAGTAATTTTTTATCCTTCTTCTATTTGAGTCAATAATTAGAATTGAATGTGAAAGCAGAAGGTATAACGCAGAGAAAGGTCAAAGAGTTGTTCATGTTTAAGAGATACAATTTCTATCGTATACCATAGCGAAATACACCCATCTTAAGTCTTCTGGGACAACTTGAATTATGTCTTTCCAAGTAACATTTCTTCTATCTTTTTTTGGAGAAATATTGTTCCTTGTTTGCTTGCATATTAAGTGTTCCAATCGGGACATAGGCGGCGGTAGAGATATGAGATAGTATACTTCCTTCCACATCAATGGAAAACAAATCACATTCTAGAGATATCATAGTTGGACTTTCTCACTATGGAGTATGACTAATTATTCTCTTAGCATGCCCAACAATTACCTTGTTATCCTAGACCGAGAGTGACCAAGTGTACTTGAACGACATTTTCATGTGACTTCAAACTCGACATAACTCGACAAACGGAGGTCGGATGGACAAGCCGTCGACTCCATTGGTCTCTTGGCATGCCATTACCTCTAGTGGGACCTCTCCACCGCATTTGCATGGCCCAGTGACTTCAATGTGCATCGGTTTCGTAAACTAGGGTTTTGCTCAGTTTCCTTCAATGCAACTCTTGCATTGGTGGGTCAACTCTACAAAACCCTCCACCATGCCAGTCTTGGGGGTGTTCCCATATTGGCATTGGCCATACACACCTGTCGAAGCCAATGACATACAATCTTGCTGCTCCATTTGGTTTTTTTCTCCCAGACTGAGAGTGACCAAGTGTCCCTGAATGACATTTTCATGCGACTTCCAACTCGACATAAGTCAACAACCAGAGGTCGGATAGACGAGCCATTAACTCCATTGGTCTCCTGGCATGCCATTATCTCTAGTGGGCCCTCTCCACCACATTTTCATGACCTAGTGACTTTAATGTGCATTGGTTTTGTAAACTAGGGTTTTGCTTAGTTTCCTTCAATGTAACTCTCGCATTGGTGGGTTAACTCTACAAAACCCTACACTGTATTAGTCTTGGTGGTGTTCCCATATCGACATTGGCCATACACACTTGTTAGAGCCAACGCCATGCAATCTTGCTGCTCCATTTGAATTTTCGCTCCCAGACCGAGAGCGACCAAGTGTCCTTGAACGACATTTTCATGTGACTTCCAACTCGACATAACTCGGCAATCAGAGGTCGAATTTATGAGCCATCAACTCCGTTGGTCTCTTGGAATGCCATTACCTCTAGTGGGCCCTCTCCACCACGTTTTCATGGCCCAGTGAATTCAATGTGCATTGGTTTAGTAAACTAGGGTTTTGCTCAGTATATTTATTGATGTTGTAATTTGTTGTAATAAGAGGTTCTGGATATGTTATATGCTTGGAAAGAGTGCCCTAAGGGATGTATCTTCATGGTGTTAACGTACACTTGGACTAGGGTTTTTTGGGTTTCCTTGTGATATTAGGATGAAGATAAGTGAAATATTGGACTGTAGTGACCACCTTCACACACATGTTGAGGAGAAGCAAATGAGCATAGTAACCACCTTGGCACACATATTGAGGATAAGCATTGGAGCATTGTAACCACCTCTGACACATATGTCAAGGAGCATTGGGAACAAGAAGATGTGGTACACAAATAGAGGAGGAATGCATCACATGAGGAAATTTGGATATGCATGAGGACACTAGGGTTTATATATGTAAGTAAACCTTGGAGAAGGAGATATAATACTAGAGGAATTGACGGTTGTCTTGAAGAATATATAGCTCTTGTTGTGAAGGAAAAGGAGGTAGAATTAGGGTTCCAACCCTGTAGAAAATACAAAGAAAAGAGATAATGTCTTTGGTGATGTTGCAGTCTTGTTCTTGTGTGATACATGGAGGTTAGGGAAAGACCATAGAAAACTTAACTTGATAAGTCTCGAGCTTCTTTTGATTCCTTGCTTAGAATAATATTTTTTTAAGTTTAGTTGATTTTCCATGGAGGTCTTGGTGCTTGTGTTGATGCAATAGTCAAAGACCTAGGGTTTGAGGAATCATCCTAGGATAGACATGTTGACATCGAAACTGGTGCTAGACTTGCCTAAAATGCCATGTGCTTCTATGATGAAAGATGATTAGGGTTTATAAACCCTAACGAGGAAAACAATTATAGTGTGGATACCTTAATGACAACAATGATAGTTTGTGGCTAGCTTCTCTTATGGTTTCCTAATATATATACATACATATCATATATAGACATATACATAAGAACTATTTCAGTTGTCCAAATATTGTGTACTTGGAGATTTGAATTTTAACTTATATTATCTTCATGATTGGGTGGATTCTAGCATTGGTTATGCATGCTTTTGAGATAATTTTGGGTTGAATTTGTTAAGTAGACTCTAATGGTGTTTATTTCATTAGATATCCTAAGTGAAAACCTTTGGATAGGTCATCATGCACTTGTGTAGGCCATCAAGATGATGAATAAGGAAAATCCTCTAAAATAAAAGGAACTTGCTAGCCAAAATGACCCTAGTAAACCATGATTGTACACCCAAAGAGAACATGTCGCTACCAAAGGAAGGATCAATAGGGATGACAAGATAGGAAGTGAGTGGGTAAGATAGGAAGGCAAGGAAGTGACCTTAGGCTATGATAGGTGGGTAAGAAGGCTACTAGGGCTGCCCTAAATAGGATATTACATGTCAGGGTTTCCTCATTGATTATAAAGCCTAGGTTATGCATGCTAACCTTTAAACTTCAGTTAGGGTTAGGGTTTCCTCATTGATTCTAAACCCTAGGTTATGCATGCTAACCTTTAAACTTCAGTTAGGGTTAGGGTTTCCTCATTGATTCTAAACCCTAGGTTATGCATGCTAACCCTTAAATCATTAAAATTGCAACAAGTACAATAGATATTTAAAATTGCAAGTGCTCAATAGATCGTTATAGAAGACACATATTCATGAACTTGTTTCATTTTTTATTTGTTAAGGAAGAACAATTTTTATGGGACATTTTCATTTCAATTATGCATCTGGTTGAAGCATGTTAGTGGTGTTGATGGGACATTATCATCATATCGTACAAATTCAACCTCTTTTGCGACTGACATACATTGACATAGACCCCAATCAATCCACTTTTCATGAAGATAGGACTGTCAAACTAAGAATGATTTCCAGCCAAGTCAAAATGATTATGACAGTCCAAAACACTATTTTCCAGCTTGCCAAAATGAGTGTACAATCCCAAAATGCAAGTACTAATCATAAACAAGAGTTGAAAAGGCACTTTGAATTAGTGAAAGGTACCGTCAAAACAAAAGTATTTCCAGCCAAGCATTTAGCATTACGGCAGTCCTATATTTCACTTTTTAGCTTGCCAAGACAAAGGTACAATCTTCTTAAGTAAACATCAGTGATAATCAATTTTATAAGTGCCAAGTTTCCAAGCCAATGGGATTCTTAAACCAAATCAAATTTCCAGTCAAGTAAAATGTCTTATGACAGTCCAAGATGTAATTTTTAGTCAAGTAAAATGTCTTATGATAGTCCAAGATGTAATTTCTAGTCAAGTAGGAATGATAAGAAGTATATTCACTTGGCCTTTGATGACACAATGACTTGCAAGAAATTCAAGGCCTTTTCTAGTATTTTTCCAAGTTAGTTTAAGTATGGATGGCAATGATTGTTTATATACAGTCCCTTTAGGGTGTCTTTGTGCCACTTTAAATTGGGTTATGGACAAATTTTAGGTGAGGTGTTAGTGAGTGGGTAAGATAGGAAGGCAAGGAAGTGACCTTAGGCTATGATAGGTGGGTAAGAAGGATATTAGAGCTGCCCTAAATAGGATATTACAGTGAAGAAGTTAGGGTAGCTTAGGATGAGTTAGTGGTGTTCTAGGGTAGGCCTATTGATATGGACAAGGCAAGTCCAAAACACATGTAAGATAAGATGAGCTATGTTTTACTTATTCACTATGGTTTATAAAAGGAGTGCTCATGAAGCTCTGACCCTGGCTTATGTGAAGTAATCCATGCTTAAGCTTTGAAGTATTTCATTTGATTAGTCTATAAATAAGATGTGACATATGACTACAATCCTAGGCATGCTCATATACAAACAAAAAGGTACTTTATAAGAGGCCACATGAGATGGTTAGGTAGGGTTGGTGTTAGGGTTTCCCTCCTAGGTTTAGGGTTTCATCATTGATTCTAAACCCTAGGTTATACATGTTAACCCCAAAACATTGTTTGGGTCAAGGTTTCCTCATTGATAATAAATCCTAGGTTATGCATGCTAACCTTTAAACTTCAGTTAGGGTTAGGGTTTTCTCGTTGATTCTAAACCCTAGGTTATGCATGCTAACCCTTAAATCGTTAAAATTGCAACTAGCACAATAGATTGTTAAAATTGAAAGTGCTCAACAAAAACATAACAAATATGTATATATTCAATGAGACTAAGCAATGTCAACTTTGTCTTCAAATGATATGAATTGACAAATTTATCAAAATCAATGTTTGCCAAGTAGATGTAACAAATGCAAGCCAACAACAGTCATGTTCAATATGATTCTCAACTCATCAATACTACGAAATTTCCAGTCAATCAAATGGTAAAAGAAGATCATTCCAATATCAATTTCTAGCTTGCAAAATGAGACAATAATTACTATGTAAATATGAAAGGCAAACAAGTGCTTTCTATTGCAATTTGGACAATGAATAAGATTGTAGGTGTTAGTATGTTGGTTCAATATGAGTTAGGGTTCTATAGGAGTTAGAGTTCAATTATCATCGTTATTGTACATGTTTATGCCTTTGTGTATTTTTTTGTTAACTAACCTACAGTGTTAAAAAATTTATGCATTTTATTGTGAACATACAGACTTTATTGCTTCGTCAACAATAAGTATTGCAAGCATATCAACTGTAAACTACTACTGCATTCGACATAATGTATGCAAATCTATAATAAAAGGCAAAGTAATATAAAGAAGTACAAAATGATATATTAATATACAAAAATTTCCAATCATATACAGTAGTAGTGAAAAAGGGAACATCGTTCCCAATGTCTATACAATGGAAACTCGTGCCGTATACAAAATATGGCAACTTGTGCCCTATACAAAATATGGCAACTTGTGCCAAAATGCAACATCATGGCTAGTGTACATAGGAGGGTCTCTCAATCCTCCTGCCCGCCCTCGGAGATCCCACGTGCACCTCCAAAATTGATCTACCTCTTCTTCGAGCTAAAGGAAGCTCAGTTCTTCTGGCCGCTTCGACCACCTCCCCTTGGGCTCTGAAACAAAAGCAATCAAATTTCAACTCCTACAAGAAATTATACAAGTATAAAACACAATTTAAAAATCAAAATTATGTTTTCAAATTTTAAATAGCTCACCTGAGACGAGACCGTAAGTGGTGAGTGGGATACCCTCCTCCATGATCCAAGTCTCTTGGCAATGCCACCATGCAACATTTAAACAGTAAGATAACTCATACAATTTACTGTCTGTGATAATTTTCGTTAATATTGCATGAGATTTTTATAAACTAATCAATCTCACTGTGAACACAACAGGCTAGTCCTGGGGGCTAGCAGGTGGAGCAATCGAATATTCCTCAGGGGTGGTAGGTGGAGCAGTGGCTGGACAACCTACTCTGATGCTAGGGTGGATAGCATAGCAAATCATGTAGCCACATCGACGTTGGATACAACACTAGGGGGCAATGTGGGAGAGGGCATGGAATGGAGTGGGCGAAGTGGTGATGTATGACGATAAACGCCAACTAGCTGTAGAATGGAACATGCCACCCTAGAAGAGGAAACAAGGGTGGTGGGGGAATATGGCGGAGGGGGATGAGGTCTAGGATGGGGTGGAGGGATGGATGAATGTGGAAGGATGGTATAATGTGGTCAGAGGGGGGAGGGTGGAAACATGGAAAACTGTAAGGAAGTGGGTGGATGGGTGGGGCGGGGGGCAGTGAGCGAAGGTTGTGATGATGAAGGGGGAGCTAGATGGAAGTGTGGTGGTGGACGGAATGGGGTGGGGAGGAATGCAAGGAAAGGGACATGTATGCCAGGGGATACACCTCGCATATATGGTGGGAGGCAAGGGATGGATGGAATGGGGTGGGGAGGGATGTAGGGAAAGGGATATGTATGCCAGGGGCTACACCTAGCATATATGGATGGAAAAAGGCAGTCGACAAAGAGATAGTGACATCGATGTGCCTATGTACTCTGACCTACATACATATTCATGGCCTCGTATATTAGTACATAAAAAATATAACTATACAAATCTAAGCCATCAAAACTGAAATTAAATTTATACTTTACTACAAGATACCTGCTCACGAGGGGATTTGTTGATCCCCGGCAGGGATGGCTGGTCACTCAATCCTGCAGACACCTATTCATTTGCACAAAAATATTTAGATTCAATTACTAAATATTAACTACATTGGACGACAATATTAACTACTAACACTAAATTTAATTACGGAAAGAAAAATACCTATGTTTATGGTGCCGCGATGTCCTCTGCAGCTACTGTGGCTCCATCTAGGTTGAAGGAACCAACGTCCTCCCACCCGGTTGTTGGAGACTCAGCACTTAATAGATGTACATTAAAAAAAATCAATTCATCAACATTTGATTCTAAGATAAATTTATTATAAATGATGAGATTGCATAACGTCTAATCAATACTTGAACACTAAATAAAATAATAACTAACCTGGTGTAGGTAGCTATATGTGGCATGCTCTTGCATGGGAACCTAGCATGGATTCCCACAACGAGAAAAATGATGTGGCACTGATCCCATCAAGCTGGATGGATCATCTTGGCTACCTCCTGTAGCTGCTCTCCCCGGCCCACCACCAGTAGACCGTGCATAAGTGTGTCTCTCGGGGTGGTCCTACTTGCTCTGGGAGGACATAGCCACAAATGTGGTATGTCTAAGAAGGTGTCATGTGGCACATCTAATGAACTCATGGATCTCATCTAGCTTTCTAGCTAACCCAAGGGGTTGAGGAATCGAGTTTAGCTCTCACCTAGGTGCAGGAGGTCCTCTCAGTGGGTTCCGGTGGACGTGAGGTCAATCTTGGGTTGAGCCAAAACTGACGCCCTTGAACTCGGTGATGTCAAAGTAGTTCACATGGAACCCTAACACAAACTTATCCCATAGTTTCTTGAGAAAATATTGTAGGACCTCGACATTGTTGCATGGAGGCTTATCAAAAACCATGAACCATCTCTTCCTCCAGTCTTCTCTCCATGGCTGGTAATTACACCAGTCCATGCAAACTCGCCTCTTCCTCACATCTGGAGGTTGTCCTGTTCTCAGATCTGTAAATTTGCTCCACAGTTGGGATTTTGTGATGTTCAGGTTTTTTATATCCTCTTTGGATATACCAGTGCGATAATGCTCTCTCATTCGTGCCCTATATTCGCTCAAACTGGTTATCTCACTATGGGTAAGGTTGATAGATTCTATTATGTTTTCTAGTGATGTGGCGAGGGAAACCCGAGAGGGTTCCTTGGTGTTCTTCAGTTCATCACTCAAAATTCTTAATTGGTTTAAATCCCCGTGTAATTCATCTTCGGGGTTTTCTTGGTTTAATTTGGGGTTTTCTTGATTTAATTCAAGGTTTTCTTGGTTTAATTCGGGATTTGTGTCCTCTTATTGGTTTGTTTCATTCCTTTCTTGGGATGGTTCATTGGTATTTGTCATTGTGTTTAGGTGATTTGTACCCGCAATATCAAATTTTGCCCATTTCAATTGAATTTCATTTTTTTAAATTTTGTATTTTATTTGAAAAACAATAAAAAACATTGAAATAAACAAAAAAAAATTGCATTCCTACTCTATTTACCTTACTCCAACATCATTTTAGGCAAGTTTGACAATTTGGTTGGGCTCCTTAGGGGTCGTTTTTGTCTCCTTGGGGGGTCGTTAACGCCTCATTGCGCGCTCGAGGGTGGGTAGAAAACAAAAAACTATTGTCCACTATTTTTTTTAAACACAGGGATGCGTGCGTGTCCCTGTGTGAGATCGTGCCAAACACGCGCGTGCGTCCACATACGCACGCGCGCCATTAGGGACGTGTGTGTGATCTATTCTCCACACTGGCAATCCGGCGTGGAGGTTCAGCACTGCCAAAGCAGGAGCGC
The DNA here is from genome assembly GCA_001517045.1 of Pseudotsuga menziesii. Taxonomy (NCBI): domain Eukaryota; kingdom Viridiplantae; phylum Streptophyta; class Pinopsida; order Pinales; family Pinaceae; genus Pseudotsuga; species Pseudotsuga menziesii. Next base: position 1,210,725 of record LPNX010386007.1, on the reverse strand, counting down.
GTGCGCGCATCCAGAAGGTGTCTACACATTGTTGTTTTGATCCACTTGCGTGCTCCCATTGCATCATATTTGGGTAGCAGGTTCTTGCGAGTGCCCTATATAATTATTGTCTAAGGTGTTGAGACTATAATAGTCTTCATGCCTATAATAATTTACCATGTTTTAATCATCATATGTGTTTTCTCGATGTGCAATCATGGCTTTGGAAATTATGATTGGCTTGCTCACTGATTTGCAAAAGAGACATTTTTAGAAGAGTGATTTATCTATTGTTAATATGATTTGTCTCATTATCCGTAGGCATGGCAAAAGTTTATGGTAAAAATGGGTACAATTATTATTATTATTATTGATGAAGTAATCATGGCTTTGGAAATTATGATGGGCTTGCTCACTGATTTGCAAGAGGGAATTTTTAAAAGAGTACTTTATATATTGTTAATATGATTGTCTCATTGTTAGTAGCCATGACAAAAGTATATAGTAAAAACTAGTACACTTTTTATTATTATTATTAATGAACTACATAACTATTTAGAGATTTTAACTTCAGCATAAATTAACTAATTCGAACTTTTAATTTATTTTTTAATTATAGTAAATTAAACTTGTACTTGGTTTTAATTATATGATTTAATTAAAATTTGAAAAACAAATCTTTAAATGAATGATTAGATATGTAGTACCCAATTTCATTTATTATGTCTTTAAATTACTTATATAATGTGTTTCACTACTTATCTTTATAATAGTGTTTTTTTTCTTTTTTTTATAAGATTTAATTACTTATAATAATTTAGAGTTAATAATATTTATTATAATCTCCTTATATTTCTTTTTTGTACTTCTATGTTCTAAGACTTCTTTCTTCTGGTTATTATGATTTTTTTTCTTAGTTTTTTTTTAATTACTTAAAATATTTTGGAGTAAAAAGTTGTTGGTACTTTTCTTCTTTTTGCAATTCTATATTCTAATATGTTTGTTTTTGTTTTAATATTAAATATATCTTTATATAGCTTAACTAATATTATGGAATTAGAATGCTTTATTTTTTTTCCTTTTTTATTTTAGATGTACCAATTTTCTTTGTTTGTTATATACATTTATGTCATTCTTTCTAAATATCACCAAAATTATTAACAACATTATATTATATAGTGTGTTCATAAAAGTAATAAAGACATGATTAATAATTTCCTTACTAATTACCTTTGATTTTGGATTCCTGGCACTGTCTGCAAAGTGCCTCATGTAGTGTGAGTGTCGTGGTGTATTTCTTATTCCTTCTATATGTGTTTAGATTGGCAAGCAATCGAGAGAGGGGTGTTTACGTTTCTAGGATTCGTGGGCGTCGTGAGGTTTGCTCAATGTCTCTACTCCACATTTTGTAGTTACGGTACTTGAGTTCCTCTTTTCCCAATGCATATTCCTCACTATGAGGTTTTGCATATGCCTGAGACTGTTATGTTTTTTTTTGCTTCTAGGTGAAGTTTAGGGTCAGGTGTTGAATGCGTCTACCATGATGGCACTGTATCTGCCAACTTATAATGAAATACTTGTCTAGAAGGAAGAATTGGTAGGGAAGGAAGAATTCATAAGGAGATTACACAACACATTTTTACATAGTTATTGGTAGATTCACACTTATTTTTATATAGTTATTGGCAACATCTTTGCTAATAAAATAGTTTTAACTTTCTAGGTTTTTATTTTCAGGCACTGCAACCTTTCTCTTGTAACTGCAGATAACAATGTCGAGGACATTGCCACCTGGTAACTCTTGTTATTATAGTATAGTAGTAAACCATCATAAATAATTAATTTTTCCAACGAGTTAAAAATGCAGCCATTGCAAATTGTGAAATAATCTATATTTAACAACATCAATTAAATAAAATTTACATTGAATTTTACTTAATCATAAGTAACATTTGAATTTCGTTAATTAAATGTTAGATCTCTTCTCCTCTACTAAAATAAGTCCAGGGTTCGATTTCTCTGAATCCCAACTTTGTAATCAGAAGTTACACTGATTTTCCCTGGACTGTGTATATACACACGAGCTTCAAGCATTTCAACCAATCCAAAACCTATTAACATGGGCAAAAATGATTCCGCATTGTACACGATTATTGCCAACAAAAAAAATAGAGAAAAAATTGTGTGAAAAAAATATGCTTATACTAAGTGAAAAATTAGATAGACATGTACAGAAAATATAACCGCAATTAACACTACCTGGGATATCATTTTGCTACAGTGGCAAATTACAGATGGTACAAATAACATTTAACTCCAATTGAAAAGCAATTGGTTCATTGTTACTGAATCCATGTTATGTAAGGACCAAACAGAGCATCTCTATAAAAGAAATCAGTCTCGGATTGAAATTGCAGTACTATTGCAAAGACAGATGAAACCATATATGAAACCATGCATTTCAAGATACATAATAATCAACCCTTGTTTCTGGATTAATTGATTGTAGCTGGTAGCCATTCATCACCCTGTATGAAGCTTTGAATAGAATACATTCCAGCATTTATCTCAGGAATCTGATTAGACCATGGCACTCTTCCAGAAACCTTAGCCCCTGGCCCATAATTTTGGTATTCGCCATAGTAAAGTGTGCCAAGAGCAAAATCCCCTGTCCAAGGCATCCATCCTTCAGGGCTAATGATTTCTCCCAAGTATGAGTTCATGAAAATTGCTCGGGAGAACATCTTCCATGGCCGACCCAGATAGGCCTTGTGAATTTTTGGGTTGGCAGAGTAATCTTTCATGTATTCTTCAGTTCCATTGACGGTGCAGTTGTGAAAAACAAATCCTGTGGGCTGAGCTGGGTCTGTTCGGCCCTGCGCAGTAACAGCATCTGATGATCCTTTGTTTGAGTTTACTTGACGGGGACGCACCAGAATGAGACAGTCTTCAAAGATTGCTGCTGAGTTTCCAAATATGAAGTCAACAGTGCCTTCTATTCTGCAGTTTCTGTAGAACTGACGAAGAGTATGAGTGTACAGTGTATCCTGGTGGCCAAGAAGGGCACAGTTGTAGAAGGCAGAGAGATCACTATCTACCCTTAGGGCTACCGCTTGTTGACTGCGTGGCCCTGCTGCATTTTCAAATGCAATGTCCCGTGCTATGAAACCATCAGCATTTACAGCTGTAATTGGCAAACCAAATCAATTAGAAATTGCCAACAATCTAAAATAAGATTTACTGGGATTTAGGAATATGAAGTTCGAGCTATTAAAATAGATCTTAATTGCGAAGTGAACTTACTTATCGAACAGACTGTTTGTATTTAAACACAAAGCCTATGTTTCACAATTATGTTTTGCTTGTGCCAGAGAATGATGCAGATATTGAATTGTAAACCTTTTCTGAACGAATGGAATATTGTTTTAATATAATTATAAGAACACATATATCCTCTTTTGGGCTTCTAATAATAGTGAAAGGTATTGTTAAGAAACTTGCTTTTTGTCCGGATATGGAATAACAGTTTTTCCATGTAATGTTAGTAAATTTCCATGTAACTGGTTTGTTTTTCTTGATGCATGGAATGTATTGTTGTCACGGGCCTTGCTTTTTGGAGCTAGTAACTGTAGAATTGTAGAAAGCAAATCTTAAGATTGTATTCTTTGCAAGAAAATGATCAAGATAAATAGAAAAGGCGGACAATATTGCGTTCGTATTTTCCTGCGTGTTGAGTGTGCATGCTTATTTCGTTTCTTCTGCTGAAATTCTGTTGTGCATCTTATTTCTTCAGTTTCAACAACTAGTATCAGATCAAGATTATTGGCTTCGGGGTACACCTTTGTTGTCAGGTTAAGGAAATTCAGTTCATGAGAACTTGGATTGTTAAGGCCTTGTTTTTGAGGTCTTGATCAAACAGCTGGACAGATCTAACTGTCCAGATTGTGGAGCTCAAATCAGACAGTTCTATGTTGTTGCAATGAGTGACGTTGAAGTAATCAGCTTCAGTGGGAGGATGGGAATATGTCTGTGGCAGAAGAAATGTCTTATACACCATCGGAAATTGAGAAAATCAATGCCCACAACTGCTATTGTGGAAGTTGAAATGAAATATGTTCTTGTTGAAACAGAAGGCGTTGAAGGATATACTAAACCCACTATTATCCAAAAGGAAGAATGGGACAAAATGAATGACAATGCGAAAGCCTTGATTGGCCTAAATGTGTCTGATCTGATATTCATGAATATTCAAAATGCCACGACAGCCAAGGATCTTTGGGATAAGCTTGGATTGTTGGATGAAGCCAGATCCCTCAATTTCTTTTTTGAGATAATGCTTCCTTTGACTATTTATAAAACATGATATACAGGACGTTTTATAGAAAAGAGTGGTCTGTACATGCAACCACCACAAGCACTAGCCTGAACAAATCCATCAGGCCAAAAACGAGGACCACAAAATAGGGCCACTCTTAACATAAAAACTTAATCTAAAACAAGACTAACTATTGAAAACCAGCACAGTAGGCTATCAGGCTCCACCATGTTTGCCTTTATTTTTCAATACACTTTTTCATTTATCCAGAATTCACCCTCATGGTGGGCAGCAGAGACATCAATGATCATCAGCTATCTATTGTCTCCTTCATGGGATTAACATGCATCATCTTGAACGGAGTAGTGTGAGTCATTCTTCCTTTTGCCAACCCTAAAGTAGGAACCCATCACCTCTAGGGACAACGAAGAAAGCTGCCAAGAATCAGAGGTGATGCCCCTTTCCTCGAGAGAGGCGATAGGGGACATGGCATTCCCAGAAAGCTCAGTGGGAATAGGTTTTGGGGCAGCTGTACATGTATCACCGGGAGTATTCTCACAAGGCATGGATGGCTCCACCTTGTTGGTAGTATTTGCTGAATTCTTCCACCAAGAAGGGCTTCAAAGAGATCCTTTATATCTCTTACGGTCATTTGCATTTGGGCATGAGGTCCCCATGTGTCCATCCACGGTTAAAGCATAGTAGCCAACAGATTGCAATACGTTCATAATCTACAACCTATGTCCAACGGTGATCACTGTGTTGCAGCACGATTGGATCCAGCATCCCTTCGCTCAGGTCAACATAGATACATAGATGCACAAAAGTAGTTGCAGATTTTGCTTCAATCGTTTTGCACAGAGAGATGAAAGTGTTTAAGAACATTGTCAATGGCTTCCAAGGATTTGGGGTTCCAAAATTCCAAGGGAAGCTTCGGCAAACCAACCCAGAGGAACCAATATTTGGGCTCCAATATATGAGCTGGTGCATTCAAATATTAGTGGGCCTATGGCTAGTAGCTTCCATTAGGGGGAACTCGATACTTTATCACTTTTTCATTGACGACTTCTCAAAGAACTCATGGGTTTAGTTCATGTTTAGTTCATGGAAAGAAAAGTGATGCTCTTGATGATTTTGACATCTTTGATGCCTTGGCTGAAAGGCAAAGTGGAAGTAGGTGAAGGCTTTGACAAATGACAATGGTGGAGAGTATTGTTCTAAGGAGTTTGAGGCATTTTACCAATATTGGGAAATTGCAAGGCTTGAAGACTACTCCACATGGTCTAGAGCAAAAAATGGGCATTCTAAGAGACCGAATAGGACCTGCATAAAGAAACCACGAAGTATGAGAGCAGATGCTAGCTTTAGCAAAGGTTTTTAGGCTGAAAGCAATTCTATAACTAATTATCTGACTAGTATGTCACCAAGTTCAATTTTGGGTGACTTGACACCATAGGAGGCTGGAGTGGAAAGAGCTATTGCACATCTTAGATTTTTCAATTGTGAAACATACATGCACGTGGCTAAGGTGAACAGGGAAAAGCTTGACAACAAATTGGTTCAGAAGGATTCAAGGTTATTGGCTATTCAAAAGGATTCAAGGGACACAAGTTGTAGATTCCGCTTGAGCATTGGCATACCTACATTCGGGATGTGATTTTCAAGGAGGAGAAATCTCATCGAGATCAACATCAAGAGTTTGTTCCAGAAAAAAAGGTATAGCTTGTGGTGATTCCAGATGAGCATAATTTTCAATCTAGAGCTGAAGATCAGGATGAATAGCTGCAATAGGTGTCGAATGTGGAAATTCTAGAGGCAAAAGATGAAAATCCTCTTCATCTAGCATTCCAGCAAGAGGAAAACCAATCGTCAACAACAAGTAAAAATGTGCAACCCAAGCATGATCAACCAAATCGGGGGCAGAATCTGAGGAACCTTCGTGAGCAAATGAGGCCTAAGAAATATCGCTATGAACCATTAGATTTCAACCGTTTTTCTTTATCTTCCATGGGTGATAAGCCAAGAAAAGTTAAAGAGATTCATAGTTGAGATGGGTCTTGTCATTGGAAGAAATCCATGGATGATGGAATAAAGACCTTGGAACAGAACCAAACCTACCATTTATATAAGTCTCCTGAAGGAAGGAGGAATAGGTGTTTAAGCAAAAGTACAAGACAAATGGTCCGGTGGAGCGACACAAAGCTTGTTTGGTAACAAAGGGGTACTCTTAGTTTGAAGGTGTTGATTATGTTGAGACTGTCTCTCCTATGGCCAAAATGGCCTCTGTTAGGTTGATGTTGGCAGTGGGCACTAGAAATTGCTTATGATTTGGAAGAAGAGGAAATGGATGTGAAGACAACATTTCTTAACAATGAGCTCAAACAAGAAATCTCCATCAATCCCTTAAAAGGATTTGTTATAGAAGTGAGAGAAGACATGGTGTTTCAATTTAAGAGATCACTATATGGATTGAAGCAGTCCCCAAGGCAGTGGTACCAGCAGTTTGACAATTATGTTGTAAGACAAGGCTTCACAAGGAGTGATGTGGATCATTGCGCTTACTTCAAGCAAGAAAGTAATCATTCATTGTTCTGCGCTTATATGTTGATGACCAATTTTGATTAGTCGCAATAAACAACTAATCAAGGAGATCAATCCCCAATTGTAATGTGAATTTAACATGAAAGACACGGTAAGATGAACTATTGCTTGGGAATTCAGATGAAGAGAGACCACCAAAACAGGAAGTTGTTTATCAACCAAAGAAGTGTAAACAAGTTTTAGTTGAACTCTACCTATATGTTTTACAGTTTACTACAATTCTTAAAATCGTATTCAATTAATATCAGTAAACATGATTGGAAAAGTTATTTTCTCCCACCATTATGGAAAAATGGACCCGATATAGACACATTAATAGTCTCAGGCTTTGAGCTTTTTCTTTTAGATTTCCATTTTTTCCCTAATGTTTAAGGATTACTCTCGGATTTTAATGATGCTCCCAGCCTCTAGGAAAAAATTCATTAGATATTTTTGGCTCTTAATGTGGGCATGGCCATATTGTAAACTTCATATTGAATGTATATTTGGAAGAATAAAAAGATCATTGGAATGTTGGCAATTGCATCTGATAAGTGCAAGATTATTTTGCTGCATCTGATAAGTGGAAGATTATTTTGCCTGTAATTTGAGCAGTGTAGTCAAACTCGGCCAATTTACTTGGATGTTGGATTTTTAGTACCTCAGAAAGTGTACAACAGATTGCCATTGATGCCAACAAAGAGCAAAGGAGACCTAGGTGCATATAGAGAAGGCATGTGTGACAGGTGTGCAGGTTCATACAGCAGCAAGGCGACGCTCCTTCAGCCAAGTTTTGTACAGCAGTACAACAGTTCTGTACAGCACTACTTCAACAATTTTGTACAGTAGTAATGAGAGTGCAAAAGTAGTTATGGAGGAGAGAGAGAGGTGCATGCATGCCAAAAGCATGCTTACACCATCCTCAATGTAGTTCCAGTTTAGATGCATTTTATATTTAGCCGTTCAGCTCTATTTCTGGTTTTGCTTTGGTTAGTATTTGCATGCACAATTAGGTGATACAGTTTCCTACTTAAACAAGGTGCTCATTCATGAGGATTCAGTTTGAGTTAGGGCAAAGGTCTCTAGGAGGATGCATGCCTCAGTTCCTCTCCATTAGAGGTGCACTTCATTTGGGCTCATCTATCCATTCAAGGAAGGCACTTTAGAGTTAGAGTTTAGTACTTCCAATTTAGACATTATCATGCATGCATCTAGATTCATTGTACTTTCTAGTCTATAAAGGAGAAGGAAGGAGTATAAGTTTTATTCATTCAGTTTTTAGAGTAGGAAGCAGTGGCCAAAGGGTAGACTTTGAAGCTTTCAGTTTAATTCCTGTTTTCAAGAGTAGTAATGTGCTTTTTAAGTTTAAGAACTATGTACCAGCTTCTATTTTCTTCAGCTTGATATGTTTCAGTTCCTAGTAAAAATTAGATTGCAGATTTTACAGAGAATTCAGTTTTTTTGTTTTCCTAGGTAGATAGATTAGAAACCAGACTAGGACTGACACTATGAGTTAATTTCAACATGGTACTAGAGCGGTGTATCTGAAACCTTCTAGAATTCCATGTATGGAGAGATCAACCTTAAAGGAAAGAGAGATGTCAAAGGGTTTCAGTGACTAGAGCAAATCTGTACCGGTGATCGGCATGTGGACTTGAGAAGAGTTGTGGGGTGTGAATTCCTAGTTGATCCAATGAGCGGAGATTGAAGCTTGTTTAGTGGAGTTGTTGAAATGGCCATTTCTGGTATGTGAGACAGGCACCTATTGGAGAGCACCTCTATTTTTATGTCGTAGAATTGCAGACTGCAAAACCTCCTGGAAGCAGTGAACTTTTGATACCTTGTGGAGACAGAGGTCAAACACCCTACAAATCCCAAAGATCTAGTAGAGCACAACAAGAATGCAGTGAACCTGAAGCAATTACTATTGGGTCCAATGAAGGATCATTTGATCCCTCGAGTTATTGTGAAGAGCACTGTTAGGGAGATGTATGATGTCTTGAGAACCCTGTACTAGATTGTGAATGTATCCAGGACTGCTGTGAGGTGGATTGGAGGATTATCCTTCGGCAGGACTGAAGATGTTTCTTCAGGTTAATAAGACTTAAGTTCTCATTGATATTCTTCTAGACCTATACCTGGCGTTGAGGTGGCAATCGCAACAGAGGCTNCAATCCCTGCAGCATTTCCTCAGGGGATGGTTAATTTCCTTTTTTGGTTTTATGATCTATATATATATATATATATATATATATATATATATATTCATCCTTTCTATGCTTAATGACTCCTAAGCAGTTTGCCTACCCATGCTTTGTAATTTATATCTTCACAGAAATTGGACAGGCTAGTAATGACACCCAAGACCAAACCCAAGGCAGCACGCTGCTCTATGATTGAGAGACATGCCATTTTCATGAAGAGACCCTTACCAGTTCACTGTAGGAATGTGAATTGTGATCTTCAACAGTACCATCTTCCTTGAAATTTGAATGCACAGCAAAAAGCACTATTTTTATAAAATAAAATAAAAAAGACTCTACAAACCAATCATGGTCATCGACAGCCGCTCTCTGGCTTCTTTCAATAAAAAGATCATGCAATTGAACCACAAGGTTCAAAAAAGTTCTTACTCTCTGCAACTCTACTAATGCCTTTTGCATGAGGAATCCTTTCTGCTCTACATTACTAAGATTACATTGCCCCATCGCAACCATGACATCTTGCACAAGCTAGTAGCCATGGAACTTCAGTTCCTATGATGAGGTTATTTTTCCATATCCAAGCTCAACCCTAGGCCTAAAGAAAAATTCCCATACATAATCAGTAATGCTTACCCAGAGCATTGAAATTACAAGCCATCTCTTACAGTTCTAACTGTGTTTCCTATCTGAACGTTTCTCATCTTCTTTTCTGCTATCTAGACATTCATTTCACTTTAATATACTAGCACAAACCCCATATAAACCTGGGTCTGATATGCACCTAGAGATTGCAAAGGCCATTCTTGTGCTTTTCAACCTGTATATATCATTATACATTTGTATGAACTGGACATATGCATTTGGAATTTCGGAAGCTGCACATCAAGGCCAGTGTCCATATTCAATGGACCCAATGCATGGAATTGATTCAATGCACGGCTGATGGGAGCAAGAGGCAAGGGCAATGGGCCCAACTCCAACTGTAGAACGCACTTTCATTATGTTCTTGCAACTATTAGGGGAATCCACTTAGCTTAATGGGCATTTGCTTTTCAAGTCAGAAAAGGTTTTAACTACATCACTAGGACTTCTTTAATTCAAAGAATTAAAGTCTAATGCATGGAATTTAAGGCATCCAAAAATCAGCCAGGAATCACACCATTATCAAACACAATAACAAAACCAAACTCAGGCAAACAAAATTCCAACTTGATATGAAGAAGAAAAAGAGAAACCATGATGATTATTACCAACAGTTGCAGAGTCATATGTAGAGGGAACACCAGGCAGGGACGGCACCCGCATAGACCCCGTAATTACAGTCCTATCCATGCCATCGCCCACAAACATGAGATTAGTCTTACTGGGGGGAATCCTAACAATCTCCTCATACACCCCGGCCTTGATACGTATGATGAATCTTGGCTCAGAATTATTCGGTGCACTGTTCACGGCTTGTTGGATGCTCATGGAGGATGCATCCTTAGACACAGTAACGTCAGGAACCAATTCATCTAGCTTTAATGCATCCCAAATTTTATTATAATGATGGTAACAACTATCTACAGTGCTAGAGGACTTGGATGATCTCTCCGTCTTGGGAGGTCTCCATAGGACCATATCCTTCCCGTATGTATCTAGAGCATCTACCATGCTGAGAGCATTACTAGTGAAGTTCATGACTGTAACCAGCTCTTGCATGGATCTTCCCACCACTTGTGTGGTATTAACATATTTGAGAGCCGAACTGCAGTCATACTGATAACTCAGCGCTGCGCTCATCCAGATCTTGACGTCTTTAATACTCCTTGGGTTCAGCTGCTGAGTCCTGCTCTTGGCAATATATCTCATGGAACCCTGCAAGAACTCCAAGCAATCCTTAACAGCACCGGTGAAGTTCACGTTATCCGAAGTGGTGAGCAGCTGTTTCGAGTGAACATAACTTTGTGTGGTTTCGTCCGATGAGAGATCCATGGCTGCACCGATGATTTCTTCTGGCCCCGCATTTTCACTAATATTAGAATTGGCCTGCAAAGATGATTTGCAGAGGTCTGGGTATTGAGATGCCTGGCACGCTAAATCTATGTTATGACTGGCAGAAGATTTCTGAACTAAGAGCCTTTTATGGGCATCGCGGGCGGAGAGATCATCAGCTGATGAGAGTTGAGAAGAGAGCTCGAGGAAGAGAATTGTGATTAAGAGAAGCGAAGCCATGAACCTTGAAAACCCCTTCATCATCTTCTTATCTCGTCTTATAAATCTCATTACGGTCTTTTGAGTTTGTTATATGTACCATGAGTGCCTGCCCAAATATATAATGAATATATGCTGTCACATACACAGAACACAGTTGAGTGGATTGTGGACGCATGAAAAAAGAGTGACAGATCTGTATCTGTGGTACGTCCACTTTTCACGGGCATACCATAACGTCGCTGAAAAAGTTTGAAAAAGTTATCATATCAAAATTTTATTATTAAATAAATGCGTACATCCTAAGTAAAGTGAAGGTAGAGATAGATCAAAATCATGTGATAAAAAGATGTAAAGTGAAGCCAGATATAGATCAAATTCATGTGAGAAAAAAGTGACTTCAAGAAAATTGGATGTATATTTATAATACGTGATTGGCTGGTGTAAAAGATAATTAATTCAATAATATTTTTAAATTTCCAATCAATACTTCCCTCATTGTTATTAGCTTTTACTGACTGCTACAATTATGCTATTTTTAAATAATTGTTACTAAATACATTACGACCAAATGGATCCCACTTTCTCGTATAACTGAAAGTGGGAACATTCATCAATCGACGTGGTTTGATTTAATGAAAACGACTCTCACAAAACCACATAGTATAGTAAGTTGGAGTAAGCTAGCTGTGGAGCAATCCTCCCTCATTGGACGGAGGAGGAGCAAAGTTAGCGTTGACTTTGCTCCTCCTCCATCCGATGGAGGGAGTTTTGCTCCACAGCTAGCTCACTCCTAGTAAGTTGAGATGGTACGACATTATAATAAACTCGAGGTTCAAATTTAGTGTGCACGTTTTGGCCTTCACATTATTATATAAACGGTTTTAAAATTAAAAATTTTGTTTACAAGTAGAGATGTGTATTAAATGTATGCATATATATTGAATTTTGAATTTTGAATTATGTTAATTTATTATTTATTATTACAAATTTTATTATGTTTCGGATGGAGAACATTTATGTTTCATGATGTTGTATTATTTTGAAATTTGATGATTGGGGTTTTTCTTGGTTTTAACTTGATTATGCGTTGACTCGTTATTGGCTTGGAGGAGTTGTCGTCGTGCCTCGGGAGTCTCCTCCAAGGTGTTGGCGGCGGTCTTATGTAAGCAATTATTTATTACACCTGTACATTTTGTACCCTCGATCACTCTGAAAAGATCTCCAGGTTGAAGTGAATGATAGCAGGGCTCTACCCTACCTATCCTGCATTTAGCATGCACCTAGATTGGTCTAGAAAGACTAGTGCGATTAGCGAGTTAGTAATATGCATGTATATTTTGGGGATACTTCCCCAGGAGATTGAAACGCGGAGCCTGGTACATTCTAAGAAAATAAACTTAGAGCTGGAAGCAAAGGTTTTTAGTAAGAGGGATAAAGAAGAATAAAAGGGTAGCAACTGGAATGATATAAACTATAGGTGAATTATAATCACTAGCCGATGGGCAAGCAAAATGGCATTTTTGTTGGCTAATATGACCTCTTTCCCAGAACTTGTAAGCTATCAATTTCTTTCTTCCTCTATCGTGCATGAGTTATCTGGATTCCCAGAGGTAACTCCACCACATATATAAAGTGGGAACACCTTCCGAGCTCCAATCAAAATCAAAAGGAAGTGGATATACCATTGAGTCATTAATGTGTCAATGGTAGCAATCGTCGATGGACCGATAGAGCGCATCCCAAAGGACTAGGCGAGTGGGCTAGCTAGAGCCGGATTACTTGGGTTGATCAATATGCCGCACTTTGGACGATCAATGGAAGTGAACGCATGTGTGAAGTAGATTTTGGTGTGCTTCCATGGGGGGTTTTTGTGGTTAAATGAGCCAATTGAAGTCACGGTGGGGTTGATTTCAGAGATAATGGGGCTACCCAAGGATGGGTCAGACCCCTCACAATATATTCGCGACAAAGATAATGACCGGAAGTTGGCAATGATTCCGAAGAAGTGCTATGCTCTAGAGCGCGACGGGAGGGCATACCACATTGATAGTATCAATGACCGTGCTGTACGTATTGGCGCAAGGATTTTGGCCAGTAAAATTGTAAGAACGAACCGTCTGGTTCAATGTAATTATGGGGTGATCACATGTGCTGAGTTGTGTGCACACAAATGAATTGGTCCCTTTTTCTTATGAACCAGTTAGCAGAGGACGCGGTGGCCACGCAGGCGGGTGAAAGACCATTCACATACAGCTGGCTCCTATGGAACCAGACGATTACTAGGGGATGGACGTCAAAGCAATAGAGGTATGCAAGGGTGCGAGATATCAGAATTTATGGTGGGTCAAAGACACGTCAAAGAAGAAGAGATAATGGTAGACTGCTTGATCTAATTTTGGATCTACTGGGAAGCGGCAATAGTAAAAATTCCAAGACTAATGGAGGGAGCCGCGAAAAAATATTAGAGGATTGCGCGGTTCACAATTGGACCCCATGCTATTCATATTCAAGCATGGCGAGACCTTGCTAAGCAATGGCTGTCAATCAAATACAAGGTAACCAATGCAAAACTGGAGGCAATGATTCATGATTGGCCTGCGGAATGGCGAGAACCAGTCAATATAACAGAAATATTGATAGGACCTCTAGGGGATGCACCTGTTGATCCTATGCGCAAATATGACCAACAATCTGATGAAGAATCGTCAATAGAGACACCTACTGACCCAGAGGCGCAATGCATACTCTAGGAACTCAGAACAAAGAGGCACATGGACCAGGCAACGAGTAGTAGCACCAGATCAACAATGGAAGTGCAGTTAAACCATCTCATTAAGGATGTTAATGATGCAACTGATGCAGCATCAAAGGAAATGAAGAAATCAGCCCAAGAGAGATTTGGAGAGGTAAGAGCTAAATTGGATTCTGCCTATGATGTTATTTTGAAAAGAGCACCAGAGAGTGCGACTGTGCAGAATTACACATCAATCAGCACTGAGCCGTGGGCTAGGAATGTTCAAATTCCATCGACTGCGATTGACGACGAAAGTGAGGACTCGAATACCTCCCTACAGCAGCTACAGAACATCACACTAGATATCAATAGGCTGTCTACCCAAACGTTGGTATACTTGCAAAAAAATTCCAACCAAGAGTTGGCGGATAGGCAGAAAGAGATCAACGATCAATTTCTACGATCGTAGGAGAAAGAGGAAGCGATACAGAAAGAATTCGATGAGTTACGATGCGCTAAGGAGAAGCTGATTGAAGAAAAAGCGCATGAGATAGAAGAACTAAAGAAAGCATAAGAAGAGATGAAGATGAAGACTACCTAGGAGATCATGGAGCTGAAGAAAGAGACAGATCGTCTCATTGTAAAAAAAGAACCACCTATTTGATAGGCGAGTGCAAGTGGAAGTGGCAGTTGCAGATGCCTGTAAGCACGTCGATGAAAACAACGCGAAACTGGATGTAGTCACGAAAAGAGAGCGACTTGGGGAAATTATTGTGCAATTGCAGAAGGATAACAAGATTTTGAATGCTCTAGTGTACCCCAACACGCCTCCTAAGCAAATTGCTGAGCGAAAGACTGCCATAGAGGAAGTGGTAGCACAATGATGAAATTTTGGGGCAGGATCGTCCAAGATATGTAGTTAGAGAAACTGACCAAACAGTTGCAGGAGGCTGAAGACCAACTAGCGACACTAAAGAATGCATTGAGAACAATGCCTCCAGTCATCTCGATTACACGGTTGGACGAACTCAGAGAGTTACAGCAGAGGGTTGGAAAGGCTCGGGAGCGACAAAAAAAGCACAACGAACAACTAGATGAGTTCCAAGACATTGTTGCGCAACTATTTGCGAAGGCAGTTGCCGTGCTACAGGCTGTACAGGAAGGAAGGAAAGAAGTTACTGAAAATATGGTGGAGCACCCATTAAAGAAGGATTTGTTGGGAAGTTAATACATTACTGAGAGAATTCAAGTGTAAGTGAAATCGATCACTCAGCATTACAAAGACTTCAAGTTGAAAATCAATGAGCACACCATATCCAGCTAACGTGGCTCAAGGGAGAGCCACAAGATTGTGTTGGGGGCCTGTTGGCAAGGGTTTCAGGTACATTAGTTGTGCAGTATCACAAGTGTTGCACAAGGTCAAAAGACACCATGCAAGTGGAGAATGGCGCGCAAGCGAAGAATAGAATATTTTGTATATTTTATGTCACCTTTTTGTATTTTGAACCATATTTTGCAGATATTGGTCACGATTTTGTAGATTCGGTTGAGAATTGGTTAAGAGTTAATCAAAAATGAAACTTGAATCTAAAGGCGCAAGCCTATAAATAGAAGTATAAGTACAAGCGTTAGATAGATAGACATATAGAGAATGAATGGATGGATGGATATAGAGAGCACTTGGTGATTTGCGACTATTTTGAAGAACTTGTTGTTTTGTTGCTGAAGTAATATGATAAGGCATAAGTTTATTTGAATTGTTGTGTTTTTCTATGCTTTATTGTCTACTATTTTTCTGTAATTGAATCTGCAATGTGGATCTATGATGAGATGTTTTCTTGTCTCAAATGATGTCATCTTGTTAGATCTCTTTTGCATAATGGAATGATGATTATTGTTGTGATTAAATGATGTGATCTGTTTAGAAATAATGATGGATTTTTCTGTGAATGATAAAAGAGGAATCAGATCTATTCATGTCGCGCATAGATGAGTAAGTAGATAGATGCACATCTTCCTCTCTCATTTTGCGAAAAATTGGTTTCGATAGCCCTCCCTCGAACACCTCGAGTGAGACCTCATCCACTCCGCAGGTGTTGCTGGGCAAGGTAAAGCCTGTCTGGGCCGATGCTCAGGGATATCATGGTGGTTTCTTGGTCGATAGAGTGGAACCCCTGTCGATTGAGTTTTGTTGACTGGGTCTGTGTCAACAGGTCATACAAGTTTTTTTACTTCCAAACAACTTCCTTAAGGGTATTTTTTCTATCATACTAGATTTTGTCCTTGTAGAAGTATGGTAGAACAATTAGGAACCTTTGAATTTTTACCTTTTCATCCTTTATAAAGTCTGCATACTTCAAAAGTTCTAGGAATCTTTTCTCATAGGATTCCATGGTCATGGTTCCCAATTTAAGTTCAAGTAACTCCTCCATATTCCTACCATAATAATGCCCTGATAGGTACTCCTTTTGAAAGTACTTCTTGAACATTTTCCGTGGGATTCTGTCTTCATGAATATACTTTAGCTTAACTAGATGATCCCATGAAGCGGATACTTTATACTGCATATGGTAGATGGATACCTTGTGTTCCATGTTTGGTGAATACCTATGCAACTAGAAGAACTTTATAAGGCCCAACAACTAAGCTTCTGCATCCTCTCTATGTTTTTCTTCTCCATAAAAGGTTGGAGGCTTAATCCTTCTTAGTTCTCCCACCAGTTCATTATGAGCAATTATTCTCCTCTTATGTATTAATCGAGATCTTTTAGGGGTAATTTTTGAGATCCTTGATTAATATCTCTTCTTCTACCCATAAGAGGGAATATGATGAGGTTTTCTTGAATCGGAACTAGACCTACCATGCTCTCTTCTTGGTTTATGATATCTTATCTCTGGACTGTTTCTTGGGGTTGATCTTCGACTTTCTTGCAATTGCTCCAGACATTGTAGGATGTGTATTTGCATATGGATGATTCATTGTATTTTCTATAGGTTCTTAGTTCCATATTAAAAATTCTTATTGTGTTCTCTATATCCAAGGGTTCAATGCTTCTTTTTGGTGTTCATGCCATGGCTCTTCCTCCTCTAGGACCTAACTAAGAAAACTCTTATTTAGGGATAGAAGGTATTTGTCCTTTCTCCAAATCCATCACTAATATCTGTAGTTGAGCTTGGATCTCTGAACTTTGACCTCTTTAGTATTCACTTATTTTCTTTAGGGGCTATAATAAGTACCAGAGGTTTTGATGTGTTGATCACCAATCATCGTTATCACATCATAAACCTCTTTCAAAACATATGCAACATAATTAGAAATGCATAAACATAGAGTCACAATTATGTATAAGGACCAACGACCATAGAGTTGAAACCTAGGCTCTGATACCACTATGTGGTGTACCAAACCCTGAATCACACCATCGGGGTCGGATACACCAAGATTCTAACACAGAAAGGGATGATTCTAATTAATGCACATCGAAATAAGGTTCTCTAAGGCTAAGCTAGCATGCCAACAAGCCAAATAAATAAAATAATTAGCCATTAAATGAAGATGTCATTTCCAGTGAAAATATTTCCCCAAATGCACATGTGATGCAAGGCAATTGTAACATGAATGCAACAGGGTCTAAGTAATATTTTCACATGTAATTTAAACATAAACATCACGTCTATTGCAACCATTAAACCACATAATAAAATCAGATCTATAGTTGCTAACAAAATTAGTTTTACGACACTAAACAATTTGGATTTACCATAGTAAAATAAATCAGATTTTTTACACCAAATAACTCAGATTTATGACACCAATTTTATAACACCCCTAAACTAAACCCCCAGTTTGATCAATGTAATTATGTAAATTACTATGATATTCATGTGGTAGAACTCACTATATTTTTTTAAATATTAATAGAAGATCTACAACAGGTCGTGGCTAAGTCAGAACGCCAAAAGATCAAGGACTCAATGTATTAACCCAAGACAGTGAGGGAGGTTGTAAATAGCCTAGGGGGCTAAGTTTATAACCTTTTTTTAACCCTATAAACTGAAGAGAAGACCCTATGACTTTTGATAAACCATAATCTCCCTCATTAAAACTTTAACTTGACTTAAGAGCTAATGATGGATTAAAATGTGGTTAAGAGGAAGATTAGTATTTTTTGACAAGTGTTGCATGGAAAAAGAAAGGTTCATGAAAAAGGTTGAATCCAACTTGGGGAAGAGGCCCGAAGTGTGCATAAGGGAGGGACATTGAGTGCAAGAAGGGAGTGACATAGAACGTAGTAGGGGAGAGTGTTGAACGTTGAACAGTGTTGAACACACTATGTTGAAAAAAGTGTGTTGAAGTACATTGCAAGAGAAAAGTATGTTGAATATAGGGTGTTGAATGCATAGTGCATAGAAGGTAGATTTAAGTGCACAAAATCCTAGTATGTGAATTTAGAACGATGGGATTTATTTCAATTGTAATTGTTAGTGGATTGTGAAACCATGTCTAGAACTAGAGCGAAGTTTCCAATTCGACTGATTTACGGTGGTAGTTGGGATGGTTGGGAAACCTCAGTACCAAACCTAAGCCTACAAGCCTTTTGGAGGTTGAATTCTTGTCCTTTTTTTCCCTCATGTTTCTTCAGTGAGATGGAAAATAATGCATGAAATTAACTTAGTGGAATTATGAGCATAGAAGACAGTGATGGTTATCACTATTGTGCTAGCGAAATGAAGTTAAGGGAATGAATTGTGTTCTTTGAAATGGAATTGGTAGTAATCCAATTACCCAGAATGTCAAGTGATAAATCCTGAGAAACCTCAGACTGGTGATATTTATAGTGTTGAATGCATCTCAAGGGAAATGTTCTAATGAGATATTTATGAGTAGAACTACCTATGGTTGGGTGGAGCGTGGATTCCACGAAGCCAATTTCTAAACAGTTTGATTTCAAATAAGTACATGAAGCTTAATATTAATTTGGAAATGAATCAATATATTTTGTTTGTGATAGAGAAAATGTGTATGTTGTTCATGTATGAATGCATATTTATTAAATGACAAGTTGTTGGTTAAATATAAAGTATTGATAAGAAATTGATTATATGACTTATTCTTGGTGCTTGTTAAGAATGAAGTTAATTGATTTATGACTTAGTGATATATTGGTAGATAATCCAATAGGTTCCAAAGGATGTTATTGGTTTTCTGTTTAAATGAATTATTTCCTTAAATGGACATTGGTAGCCAAGCCAATAGGTCCCAAAAGATGTTAATGAATTTTTGTATGAAGGAATGGGTTAAGTGTTAGAAAAATGAGATCACATAGAAATAAAAATAAACAAGATGCAAATATTAAAACATAAACACATTCCAAGAGAGACACCAATATAACGTGGTTCACCCAACATGGCCTACGTACACACAAAAATTGTTAGTCCTTTTATTATTATACCGTCCAACAAAATGAAGGGATACAACCCATAGTACACCCACTACACTTCATATTCACTCTCTCACAGTCTCTCTCACACAATCACAAATATTGTTTTACAATGCTACAATACAATATATAATCGTATTACAATTCTTTCATTTTATAGGGGAATTACTATGGGAAAATACCATGAGCCCATAAAATATTGTCCAACAAACATCCCAAAAATATTCTTTTGGGGGATTCACCCCCAAACCTCCTTTCTTAGGGGTGTTNGCCCCCCCCCCCCCCCCCCCCGCCCCCGCCCGGAACTTCACGATGGAGTGGGGGGGGAGATGCCCCCACGCACTCCCCTGCTGGGACAAGTGTATAGTAAAATTGGGGTACAAACATGGTTGAACAATAACGTCTTTGAATCTGAAAGATCAGGATCCATAACCAACAATCTCCCACTTGGAGACTGATCACAACAACTCCACTGCTCCTGCACTTTCTAGACCATGATTTGAACCTTGGACCTGGAAAATTTCTCATCTTCAACTTCATGATTGAATGCCAATGGAAACTGAGCTGGAACTCAGTTTCTCTCTGGTTAGTACCTTTGTTAACATGTCTGTAGGGCTCTGGCTAATATGTATCTTTTCCAACTTTAACAGATCATCTTCCAAAATAGATATTATGAAATGGTACTTGAGATGTATATGTTTAGTATTCGAATGAAAGGTTGATTTCTTTGCAATATGAATGCAAATTTTGATATCACTATACAACTTACTATTATCATGCTTCTTACCCAATTCCTCCATAAACTTCTACAACCAAATCATATCTTTACTAGCCTCTCTAGCAACAACATACTCTGCTTCTGTTGTTGAAAGTGCAACAACCTTTTGCAATTTTGAAATCCAACTTATTGTTGTTCCACCCATAGTAAAAACATACTCTATGGTTCTCCTTATGTTCTCTTTATCACCTTTTATATTTGCATCAACATATCCCTCTAGAACAATTCCTGAACCTCCAAAACATAATGCATGAGAAGTGGTACCTCTCAAATACCTAAGAATCCACTATACTACCTTTTGATGCTTTTTACCTAGATTGTTCATATACCTTCTCACAACACCCACTGCATGCGCAATATTTGATCTTGAGCACACCATGACATACATCTTGAGTTGCCCATTTTTGTTGAATAGGGAACCTTGTACATGTATTCTATCTCTTCCCGTGTCTTGGGACACATCTCCTTACTTAGTTTGAAGTGGTTGTCCAAAGGTGTACTAACTGGTATTTCATGTTGCATTCTAAACCTCTCTGATACCTTTTCTATGTACTCACCTTGAGACTGTCAATTTGTGATTTTTCATGTCTCTTGTTATTCTCATACCAAGGATTTTCTTTGTAGCACCCAAATCATTCATCGCAAATGATTTAGCTAGTTTCCTTTTGAGCACATGTATATCCTGCATGTTAGACCCTACAACAAGCATTTCATCCACATACAATAACAATATAATAAACATAGTGGTCAGAATGAAATCTAGTATAACCATGTTCTATCATAAACTTATAAAATTTCAAATACCATTGGCTTGGAGCTTGTTTCAAACCATACAAACTCTTCTTCAACCTGCAAACCAACTTTCTCTTTCCTTTGGCCTCATATCCCTGTGGTTGTTGTATATAAATCTCTTCCTTCAAATCCCCATGGAAAAAGGTTGTTTTTACATCTAATTGTTCAAGATGCAAATATTATACTACCACTAGACTTATAATGGTCATAATTGAAGTCATTTTAACAATAAGAGAAATTATTCGATCAAAGTCTATACCTTTCTTTGTGTAAACCCGTTTACAACAAGTCTAGCCTTGTACCGCTTCTTTCCTCCTTTTTCTTCCTTCAACCTATAAACCCATTTATTCTGCAATGCTCTTTTTCGTGCAGGAAACTTAACCAAATCACATGTTTGGTTTCTTACCATTGAGTCCATCTCCTCATTCATGTCTTACTCCCACTTCTTTCTAGTTTCCACCTGCATTACCTCTTCATAACATTCTAGTTCACCATAATCAATCATCTATAAATAATATAGTGAAGGAGAGAATCGTTCAGGGATCTACTTAAAATGGTAGATCTTCATACACTTGCAAGAGTTTGAGGCACCTCCTGTTTTTCTTGATTTTTAGGTACCTTTGGAACTTCATTTTCTTTGATTTCATCAATCACTTTGTACTCTACATTTTCATTTTCCTCTTTCTTTCCCTACAACTGATCTTTGTACATAACCTTTTGATTGAATACTACATCTATAACCCTAATGATTTTGTGATTTTCATAATCCCATAAGAGATAGTCAAAATCATCAACCCCATATCCAATAAAGGTGCATTTCTTGGATTTATCCTCAAGCTTTGTTCTATTTTCTTTATTAACATGGACAAATGCTTCACAACCAAAAGTTCTAAGAAATGAGTAGTTTACCCTTTTTACATGTCCATGCCTCCTCTAGTATCCCACCATCCAAAGCACTTGAATTCCCTCTATTTATTAAATAAACAACAATATCTACAACATCAACCCAAAACTATAAGGGAAACCCTACATGCAATCTCATACACCTTACATGCTCGATGATCATCCTATTCATCCTTTTTGACACCATTTTCTTGCGGTGTTCTTGGGACTGTATTCTCTCTGTGAATCCCATGGTATGAAAAATAACTATCAAACTCTTTGCTGCAGTATTCACCTCCATTATCAAATCCAATACACTTCAATCTTTTCCCTGTATGATTCTCAACCAAATATTTCCACTTCTTAAAAGTAGCAAACACATCAGATTTATGCCTAATACAATAAACCCAAGTTTTTTCTAGATGCATCATCAATAATAGCAACATAATAATGAGAGACACCAATAGATTGTACCTAAGACAGTCCCATACATCTGTAAGCACAACTCTAACTTTTCACTCTTCTTTTGTTTCACATCCTTGAGAAATCTAACTTTCTTCTATTTTCCATAAACACGGTTCTCACAGAATTCCAAACTTACCTGCTTCATATCTATAAGCAATTTCCTTGAGTGAAGAATCTGCATCCCTTCTCACTTATGTGGCCAAGCCTATGATGCCACAATGTTGCACCTATTTTTGTGGAAGCTATAGAGATAGAATAATAAGTATTTTGAGGGCATAAATAAAACATACCTATCCTATCTCCTTTTTCTATTACCGGTTCTCCTTTAGTGAACTTCCACCATTTTTTCCCAAACCTAGACAAACAACCGCTATCTCCCAACTGCCATGTTGAGATCATATTTCTTTTCATAGCAGGAATATGTCTTACATATTTTAGTAGCCATTCATTTCCATTATTTAACTTATTACATACCTTACCCATTCCAATAATTTTACATGGCTCGTCATCCCCCAATAAAACATGTCCAAAATCACCTCGAACATAATCATGAAATAATTTCCTATAGGGTGTAGCATGACATGAAGCCCTTGAATCTACTACCATGTAATCACTACTATTATCTAATGCAAGAATCAAAGCATATTGCAACTGTTGGAGTTTTTGCAACTTCAGAAGCTATTCTTATTGTCCTCTTTTGAGAGTTGAATTTGTTGTAATTATTCATCTAAACCCTAGAAAGAGCAATGTAATCCTTGGGGATAAAAGCCATCAATAAAAGAATAAATAAAATAATAAAATATAAAATTACTTATTGCACCCCCAAGTGAAGTCAGCCCCAGTTATTTTCTGGGTGGCAAAATAGTATAAATAGAAGGCGCCCCTCCTCATTTCAACACACAACAGTTTGCAGTTTTCTGGGAAAGACAGTAGCTACACAGTAGCTCAGAAGTAGACTGATTTTCATGGTTTCATATTTGGAAGGAATTTCCATATTTTTCTTTTTCTTTCTTCATTGTACTTTGATCTCTAAATTATCATCTCTAGATGAAGGTTGCTGGGTTTTTCCCAATTGGGTTTCCCAGGGTGAAAATACTTGTGTTATTGTTCTGTGCTTGGTATATCTTCTAGTGATCCTATTGATAAATGCAATTAAGATATACTGCTATAATATTTAATAAAATCTAACATGGTATCAGAGCAGTACTAGAAGAATCCATTGTCGGAACTCTGTCGGCAACATGTCGAAACTAGGGTTTCATTTTTCAAGGTATTCACTCAACCTTCTGGCATAAAAAGAGCCTTGGAATTTCACTCTAAGGAAGGTGCATCCTTCTGTCGAAATAGAATTGGATTCTAAGCATTTTTCAGTTTTGGCCTGTCACTGCTGCGAGAAATTATGGATTTTCATAGAAGCGGAATTTTTGAGTGAGCCTAGCATAGGATTGTT
Source organism: Pseudotsuga menziesii (assembly GCA_001517045.1). Classification (NCBI taxonomy): domain Eukaryota; kingdom Viridiplantae; phylum Streptophyta; class Pinopsida; order Pinales; family Pinaceae; genus Pseudotsuga; species Pseudotsuga menziesii. The sequence continues at coordinate 1,186,910 of LPNX010386007.1, read as the reverse complement.
CTCCTCTTCAAAATCGAAATTTAGAGACCAAGATCGAAATTTTTGGTTGAGTAAAACTACGGGAAAGTCAAACCCTAACTTGACCCCGAACCAAAAAAATAACACTGTAGAAGATCAACTCCATATCTAGATCTATAGTCAATATGATCAGCATGAAGGTTGAAGATTGTTTGGAAGGGGCTTCCAATTTCACCCCTTGGAAGTCTAGGGTTCTTCTTCTACTAGAAGAAAATGACCTATTATAGTTTGTAAAGGAAAAGGTCCCAGAACTAGAAGCCGAAGAAGAAAAACCTCGTTGGAGAAAGGATGATGCCAAAGCAAGGAGGATTTTAGTGGACTCAGTTAGAGATCACTTGGTTCCTCAGATATCAGAAAAGACGACGATGAGGAGGATGTTCGAAACCCTACAAAAGTTATTTGAACACAGTAGCATCAATGTGACTCACATTAAGGAATGAACTGTTGAACATGAGGATGACGAAGTCCGAGGATATTGCCTCATATTTCATGAGGACCATTGAGCTCCGGGACAAGATAAAGTCCAGTGGAGACAATCTTGAAGAAAAGGATCTTGTCATGACCACCTTAACTGATCTCCCACCATCTTGGGATTCGTTCATCTAGACTCTAAGTGGTTGAACCAAGTTTCCCAAATTTGATAAGTTATGGGTCGAATGCACTCATGAAGAAACAAGAATTGAAGCATGCCAAAGACTTCATGGTACTCAACCTGAGGAAAATCAAGCATTCATACCAAGAAAGGCAAGGGAAGGGGAAGGAAGCCATACATTCACAAGCATCAAGACAAGAGACCAAGTCCCCCCCTAGATAAGAAGAAACAAAAGAAGAATATATCTCAGATCTAATGCTACAGGTGCTAGAAATACGGTCATTATGCCAGTAGTTGTCAAATTTCTCACAAAAGAAAGCATGAAGCTTCAATGGGTGATGTAGAAGAAGACCCTCCTTATAAGGATCCAAGGAAGGATGATTGTTCGGAGTTCTTCTTATAAGAAGTGATATGAAGATCTAGATTGTGATGATCGTGAAGCAAGCATATGAAGACTAGTGGACCCTGATAGTGGGATCCCACCCACACAACTACAAAAGATAAGTATTTTGTTTTACATACTCTAGTAGATTAGATCTGGTTATTTTTTAATATGCTCTGCATAGATCTACATTTCAGGTAGGTAATAAGTAGGCTCTTTTAGTATTTGTTATACACACGATTGTTTAAATAGACCATCATGTTGCACAACGCATCAAGGATGACAACTCCTTTATAACATACTTGGAGTAGTACACACTCTTAACGATATGCTATAATGGAGACCATAAGCATCCAAATAATGGCCTTACGTGTGTTGTGTCAAAGCATTGACTAAAAGGTTTCCTATAGTATTTTGTTAATACATTGATTATGAAACATTGTTAACCATATGATAGGATTTGACTTGTAGGGAATGCCATGATCTACAAGGATAAGCTATCCCATTGATATACGGATGGAATGGAAGCAGAAAGCCTCTAAAGGCATGTATTATGACTCTCAAACCTAGAATAATATCATGTACAGATTTGGAGATTAGAATAAGAAAGATTCTACAGATGTCAGTCTATATGCTGCTTCATTTACTCAACCGACTTCTGAGAGATAGAGGGAGTTATCCCTCAAAGACATGGATTCTAGTCTATTACACATGATAGAAACCTGACGACACTGATGTCATGATTCAAACAAGACAATTGAAGGATCCTTGATGAACCTGGTCGTCACCAGGATGGACAATTACTTTCTAGTCTACATTCATGTGCTCAAGTTAGAACCTTCAGGCAAGAAGGGAACATTCATGGGATATTGCAAATATTCAAAGGCTGACAGAATATACATCCCATGATTGAGGCAAATTGAAGTCAGTCAGGATGTAACCTTTGAAGAAGAAATGGCTACTCGAAAAGGAAGAGGATCAGATATGGAGATCAATGACGATGAAGATATGATATCATCTCCCCTCCAAACATTAAGAGGGAGTATGAAGAAATGAATAAATTGATCAGTTCCATTGGTCTAGTTGAGAAAGGTGATGCTCCCATAGATATGGTAGTAAGCCGGAATAGACCCATATGGGCATGATAGATTTTGTAGAATGCAGAGGAGCATGAAGTTCCACATGGAGCAGATGGGAGGCCAAATTTGTTTCCAGAGGGATTTCTCAAAAAGGGGGAGTCAATTATGATGAGACATTTTCTCCTATGGCTCGATATACTTCCATCAGATCAGTTATTACTATTTCATCTATGGGTTGGAAGTTGTATTAGATGGATGCCAAGACAACCTTTCTCAATGATATTGTTGACATGTTACTTCTTGGGATTAGGAGCATGATAGAGACAGTATAATATTTTCCTAGGTCAAGGAAATTACACCATTGATATGCTGAAGAGATTCAGAATGTTGGACTACAAGTCCATAGCTACTCCGATGGACGCAAATTTGAAGAAGCTGAGGGATTTAGATTCAAATTTGATTGATCCCACCATGTATTACCAGTTGATTGGTTCCTTGATGTATCTGACGAACACCAGACCAGACATTTGTTTTGCTGTGAATGCTCTTAGTCAATTCATGTGAGAACTGAGGCAGATTCACTGGATTGCTGCAAAACATGTACTTAGATACTTACGTGGAACTATTAAATTGAGCACATAGATCTATGGACCAACACACAACTCACAAGATAGATCAAACAATTTGCTCAGAAATTGAAGAATGAAACAGTGCAAAAATGGCTTGCAATTGTGAATGCTTTCATTAATCAAAAGTAATTGGATAATTAATTACAATGTAATACATTGGTATTAATAACCAGTCAATTTGAATGCATGAGAGAGGAATTCGAATTGAATGAATCTACCTAACTTCATGGATAACTGGACATGTCTAAATGATTATCAGAGCTCAACTAGTTAGCCTCAGTTGCCTCAATCAGTGCACCAGTCAGTTAGAATTATTTATCTAGCCTAACTGAATGTGGTAGGTGAGTAATTGCGCCTTCCCACATGCAATCAATCAATGACCAGCGCTAACTGAATGTAACTGGATGTAACTGAATGTAATTGACTCCTAACTAGGCTTAACTAGTCACTGACTGAACTCAACTGAAGGATGTTGGTTCTGGCACTCCCAATGGCTCCTAAATTGTAGGGATTGGTATAGGAGGCTCCTAAAATGATGCATGCAAGTGCAGTTAGTGGCATTTAGCCTCAATTAGTGTTCCCCACACTCTAGTAACTGGTACATGTGTCCCAATTGGGCCAAGTGGACCGAATGATGCTAGTGACTAAATATAGACTAAAAGACTCCTAATTTAGACATGATTGACCAAATTGGACAAGAAAGGATTATAATACTAACACCCCCCCAGAATGCTAACTTGGAAAATTTGTGGGCCCTGGTAACTAAGACCATAGGTCACCCATTACAGCTAAAGCAAAGTAACTGCTTAATACAAGGAACTGAGGAAAAAACCACATGGGAAAAAATCCCCCCCTCTAACTAAGCAAGTAGAATCAGGATTCAAGTTTGAGAAACTTGAAAATATGTTGCTAAAACCTTCATCTCTGTCATGTAGAAAAGCAGCATGCATGATGTTCTGTGCACAGGTATCTTGGGGCCTGGCATGTAGAATTCTCCATCTTCTCCCAAAATGATGATGGAAGGAAGGAGGAATGTAACCTTTGCCTCTTTTTGGACGAAGAGGTGTATGATCCACTCTATTATTTTGGGAGCAGTGTAGCTGATCAGACCTTGTCATGTAGCATCTCACAAGGAGTTTTTTGCATCTCTCTGGAGGAGGTGAGATTGCATGACATAGCGCAAGTCTCTTTGTCTTTTGTGTGTCAAATGGATTTCCAGTCATCTTCCTAGATCCCTGCTTGGGAGTAGGGACTGGATATAGATTTGAATCACCCTAAATCTCAATCTCATAAACTGATACAACTGGTTATGCAACACTAGTGGAAACTGCAAAAGAAGTAGATGGAATGTTTTTATTTCCCCTTTCAAGTGGCAGCTGAGAGTGCACTGGTTCTGAAAATGGCAGGAAGTGTGAGAAATCATATGCCTTGGAGGCATGATTTGTAGCACCCTTCGCTGTGATGTTCCTAGTATAGATATCTATGATCTCCACTGAGTCAGGACCAAATATCACTCGGTTTGGAGGGCCAGTGTGAGTCATCTGGTATACATATAACATATTTGCAGCTAAGGAGGGCACATAAAGCACATCTTTGAACTTTCAATGTTCAAGCTTGATAGAGCCCTTCCCTTTGGCTTGAATTTGACTGTTATTCCCCATATGAATACTAGGGCCATCAGAAGACTGTAAAGATGAGAATGATTCTCTAGATGCAACCATATGATTGGAAGCTCTAGAATCAATGAGGAAGGCATGTGCTATTTAACAACTAGCCTTCAGTGCATGGCATCTCTCATCATGTTCTTCAGTTTCTTCTCTATGGTCATCCTTCCTTGTGCCAGTAGGTACAATGATGTTATGTTTCTCAAGAAGAACAGTCATTTCATCAATTGTTCTTCTCATACATGAGATTTCTGGATGAAATCCCCTTCCATAGTAAGAAAAAAGGGTCTTTCCTTTTCCGTTCTTCTTGCTTCTCCTTGAACCCAAGGGATGATATGACTGCTCTTTCACCATAGGAGGCTTATTCTTCTGCTTCCCCTTACCATTTGTAGCCTTAGGTCCTCCAACAACCAATGCTTGATATTTGGAAGATCGAATGATCCCCATTTGGATCAACTTGTCATGCTCATTGGTGAGAGATTCAATGAAGGCATTAAGAGTTGGCATTTTCCAATTTGGTGTAGTGAGCTTCCTGGAATGAAAGGTTGATAAAAATACTAAGTAGTATGCACCAAGTTTTGAGAGGATGGAAAGGATGAGTTGATCATCGTCCTTCTCAACCTTGCATAGCTTCAACTGGAACACCAAGTGCTTGAATTTGGTGAAGAATTCATTAAGAGTTTCAAAGTTTCCGAGGTGAAGATAAATGAACTCATTCTCTAGCTGATAAATCCTCATTTCATCTTGCTTATCAAACAAGGAAGCAATATTATCCCCAAACTCCTTGGGATTCTTCAATCCATTGATATGAAAGAGAAGATCTCTAGAGATTGACAGGAACAGGCATCCGTAAGCTTCATCAAGCCTATTCCAGTATTTTTCTTTGTCAACATAATGAACCGGCTCTGCCTCTGTCTCCATTGTGAGTCTCAAGAGTATTTTGGAGCAAATCTGCATCTCCATGTCCTCCTTCCACTGGTGGTAGTTGAAAGGAGTGATAAGCTCCATTGGAGGAGCCATTGCGAATGCAGTGAAGGAGACTAAGTTGTTGTAGCAAATGCAGTGAAGGAGACTGAAACACCTATAAATCACATGATCAAACAGAAAAAGTAAGGTCAACAACCTACTCTTTTGGATTTTTCTTCACACCCAGCTTAGTTAATCAAGCAAGCTTGATCAACAATTCTTTTGCTTAGGATTTATGTGGTAAATTCTCCGCTTCCGGTGCAGTGCTGGAAGGAGCAATTTTGCTCAATTTTTTTTTTGATCCAAGTATGAATCTGTAGTAGGAGAAGTGCCTTGTCCTTCTGAGGCTCTGATACCATATTAAATTGAGCACATAGATCTGTGGACCAACACAAAACTCATAAGATAGATAAGACAATTTACTCAAAATTTGAAGAATGAAATAATGCAAAAATGGCTTGTAACTGTGAATGCTTTCATTAATCAAAAGTAATTGGATAATTAATTACAATGTAATACTGTGGTATTAAGAACCAGTCAATTCAAATGCATGAGAGAGGAATTCGAATTGATTGACTCTACATGACTGCATGGATAATTGGACATGTCTAAATCATTATCAGAGCTCAACTAGTTAGCCCCAGTTGCCTCAATCAGTGCACCAATCAGCTAGAATCAATTAACTAGCCTAACTGAATGTGGTAGGTGAGGAATTGTGCCTTACCACATGCAATCAATCAATGACTAGCGCTAACTAAATGTAACTAAATTTAATTGACTCCTAACTAGGCTTAACTAATCATTAACTGAACTCAACTAAAGGAGGTTGGTTCCGACACTCCCACTGGCTCCTAAATTGTAGGGATTGGTCTAGGAGGCTCTTAAACTGATGCATGTAAGTGCAGTCAGTGGCAGTTGGCCTCAATTAGTGTTCCCCACACTCTAGTAACTAGTACATGTGGCCCAATTAGGTCAAGTGGACCCAATGATGCTAGTGACTAAATATAGACTGAAAGACTCCTAATTTAGACATGATTGAACAAATTGGACAAGGGAGGGTTATAATCCTAACAGACACTATGAGATATGATCTACAATATGACTCAGATTTTGACTTAATATTTCAAGGGTTCACAGACTCGGATTAGCCCAGATGCACTATAGATAGGAAGAGCATTTCAGAATGTTGTTTTCAGTTTGAGTTCTGCAATAATTTCCTAGTACAATAAGAAGCAAAACTCAGTAGCTCTCAGTACTATTGAGATCAAGTATATGATTGCTAGTTCAACAACCAGGGAAGCAGTTTGGCTTCGTAAACTTCTTGCAGGATTGTTGGCCAGATTCTAGAGCCAACAATGATTCACTGAGATAACCAGAGTTGTGTGCAAATGTCAGTGAATCATGTATTTCATGACAAGTCGAAGCACACAGAGACTCAGTATCACTTCATACACGATATGGTGCAGAAAGGTGCGGTTGAGCTCCAGTATATTTCGATAGATGACAAGACTGTAGATGTTCACACCAAGCCTCTTCCCAGGATGAATCTTGAATACCTTCATGGAAGACTTAGAGTAGTAGAGAACGTATCCCTCCTTGAGAGGGAGATATGACTGAGAGACATTTACCATACTTTCACCCAGATACCTCTACTCATCCAGGTTCTCATCCAGGTATGGGAGAAATCACATCGGTAGATGAGACAAACATGTAGTAGATGGTCAGGTTCACCCAGGTATTTCTACTCATCCAGGTTCTCAGCCAAGTATGGGATAAATCCCATCATCATATAAGACATACATGTAGTAGATGGTCGGGTTCACACAGGTGCCTCTGCTCGTCCAAGTGCTTAGCCATGTATGGGAGTAATCCCATCGGCAGATGAGTCAGACATGTAGTAGATGGTCGTGTGATTGCATAGGTACATCTACTCGTTCCGGTTCTCATCTAGGTATGGGAGTACCCCATCGCCAGATGAGACGAACAGGTAGTAGATGGATGTGCATGTGTGCTCATCCAGTATATCTAGCCAGGTATGGAAGTATTCCATCGGTACTAGAGACAGATATGTAGCAGAATATTCTCTCTTAGACATCCATATAGAACAAATTTATGAAGACAACCTTCAATACGTTTAGAGAATATGGAGACAGTATAGATGTACAGATGAAACCCAGATGATGATGATGTTGATGAAGACCGAAGAATATCTTCTATTGAGAGGGAGTCTTGGAGTTTGTGCAACTTCAGAAGCTATTCTTATTGTCCTCTTTCAGGAGTTGAACTTGTTGTAATTATTCATCTAAAACCTAGAAAGAGCAATGTAATCCTTGGGGTGAAAAGCCAACAATAAAATAATTAAATTCAAAATTATTTATTACATCCTGAAGTGAAGTTGACCCCAATTATTTTATGGGTGGAAAAACAGTATAAATAGAAGGCGCCCCTCCTCATTTCAACACACAACAACAACGCAACAACTACACAACAATTTGTAGTTTTCTGGGAAAGACAACATCTACACAGCAGCTTAGAAGTAGACTAATTTTCAGGGTTTCATATTTGGAAGGAATTTCCATATTTTTCTTTTTCTTTCTTCATTGTACTCTGATCTCATAATTATCATCTATATATGAAGGTTGATGGGTTTTTCCCAATTGGGTTTCCTAGGTGAAAATACTTGTGTTATTGTTTTGTGATTTGTCTATATTTTAGTGATCTTATTGATAGATGCAATTAAGATACACTACTATAATATTTAATAAAATAAAACAATAACACATCACCTGCTACATTAGTTTTTTGAGTAGTCTCATGTTTCCCATCTCCTTTCTTCTTTGGAGCTCTGTATTCTTTCTTGATGTCCTCTCTTACCCCAGTTCCAACACTTTATATTTATTAGTATTGGATTAGATATTCGCTTTCTAGACTTGTTGTGATAACCCAAAATCTTTCCTCTCTCCCTTTTCCTTCCCCTGCTCTCCATGGTCAACGCATTGCCTGATGTCTCACCTCTGTTTTTTCTTTGCATTAAGCTTCGCTAAGAATAACACCAACAACATCATCAAATTTAAGAGTGTTTGAAAGAGTGATAGAGTTACTTATAGCCATGACCAAGACATTCCAGATTTCTAGAAATGAGCACAAGATTAGAATATCCCTAACGTCATAATCAAAGTTCAATCCTACATAAATTTAGTAACCATATTAAATTCATTTAAATGGTCATCAACAGATCCACCTTCTGACATATTCATATTAAATAAACTCTTCATTAAAACTACCTTATTGGAAACCGAGGTTTTTTCATAGAGATTATCCAATGCACTCATCACACCCTTATTTGACTTTTCTTTTGAAATATTGATGGCCACCGATGAAGCGAGGCATAGTTGTATTGTTCCCAGTGCCTTTTTGTCAAGAACCTCCCATTCTTTGTCCTTCATAGTTTTTCAGTTGTTTTATTTTGCTTCCCAATGGTAGGAACATATCCTTCTAGTACAGATAGTCCTCAATTTGAGTCTTCCATAAATGGTATTTTTTGCCATTAAATTTCTCAACCCTAAACTTTCCTTCTTCTTCCATTGCTCCCACTTGAACCATGAACCCTTCTTTACTGGGAATTTACCAACCAAATTGACATTTTGGCTGATACCAATTGTTAGAAAAACAGGATCGAAGAGAAATAGCAATAACTAATATACAAATATTAAAACATAAACACATTTAAAGAGAGACACCAATATAATGTGGTTCACCCAAGATGGGCTACGTCTGCATAGAAATTTCCAGTCCTTTTATTTTATACCGTCCAACAAAATGAAGGGATACAACCTGCAACAAACCCGTTGCACTTCCTCTTCACTCTCTCACAGTCTCTCTCACACAATAGCAAGGATTGTTTTACAATGCTACAATACAATACATATCCATATTACAATGTTCTCCTTTTATAGGGGAATTACCATGGGAAAATACCATGAGTCAACCAATACGGTGGGCCCATAAATTGTTGGCCAATGAAAATCCCAAAATTTTATTTTGGGGTCTTTTCCCCCAAACTACCACACCCCCTCGCTGGGATGAGTGTAGAGTAAAATTGGGGTACAAACTCAGCTAAACAATAACATCTTGAATCTGGAAGATCAGGCTCCACAACCAACATTAAGTGTATAATTAATTCAATATTCATAGCCTTTCATGGTTAAAATGTTGATGGATATGGTTTACAGAATATATGTTTTGGTATTATTTCCTTCCCTCAGGGTATTATAGGTTAAAGGAGTTGGTTCTTTAGTTTTATCCTGTGAATAACTTGCATCTGTAAAGGGTTGTTGATCATGTTGAAAGTAATTTTATGCCTGATGTTTTCCAAGTCCATTGATTTCTCATAGTCTTAACTATTCTTCAATGTTTCAAGAAAAAATTATTGGTTGTACTTCTATTCATTAGCTTTGATGGATTGAGGTTGAGAATACAACTCTGTCTAAAATTTTACAAGTTGTTGGACTCACGTTTAGTTAAGAAATCCTTAATTAAGTTTGTGTTTTAGGTTTATTGTTAGCCTATGCATAGCAGGCTCTTCCTGTGATTGTTTTTTCCTTAGTTCTTTTTCCCAAAATGCAAGTTTGTGTATGTCGAATTAAGTGTAATAAGTTGGACAGGTGCCTAAACCTTGTTCTTTAACTTGTCATAAAGTTATAGGGTCTGCAAAGATGTTTTCCCGATGTTTCCTTAAGGTCCTATGCGATGATTTAACCTTATTGACGAAATTGGGATCGCATAGTAGAGCTTGTGGACACATTCCAATATCTGACTTCTCAGTCAGAGGGTGCTAATATTATATGTTTATTTTAATAGTTAGAGTTCCAATACCAAGGTGGTGATGCCAATGGAGAAATTGGATTTGTCTTGGTAATTTGTGGCTTCATTCCATCTTCCTAGTTCCGATGTGCTGATGTCAGGATTGACATGTTGGAGGAGGTTTTTTTACTTTTTGTTTGTTTGTGTTGAATTTTGCGGTTTCGATGTGCCAATGTCGAAATTAGTAAGACAAAATTGCCTTTGTTTTGTTTTTTGACCATGTTTACTTTCAACTTTCAACGTGTTGACATCGGGATCAACAACAAGTCGGGTGTATTGTTGTAGCTTTTGTTTAGAACGATCAGAGTTTTGACATCCATTGTGTCGATTTCAAGATCAACAAGTCAGGTGGGTCATTGTAAATTTTGTTCGGGAGGATCCAAATTTCAACGTGTTGACGTTGGAATCAAGAATTTGGTTGGGTCACTGTAACTTTTTTTTGGTTGGTTATGACTTCTGACTCCCAACTTGCCGACATCAGGTTCAACAAGTTGGGAGGGTCCTTGTTATTTTTTTTAGTCAGTTCTGATTTCTGACTTCTGACCTTGATGTTGAAAAGGTAAAAAATGCATAGTAATTAATTTGGGAAGGAAGGAATTAGATCATTGGGGTTGTTTCTAATGTTAATTTAAATATTATTTAGCTTAATTTAATCAATAAATTGGCTTTTTAACCTATAGTTATTTATCCTTCCGCAGTAGTGGGTTGTTTGGAGCTCACTATTTTTCATTATAAATTGTATTCAAGTTACTTTCTGGTAAAGATAGAGCCTTGGTTAGTGCTCTATGAGTGGTTTAACTATAGAATGCTATTTTTGTAGATGTGTAGTGTGTGGGCGTGTTACAATATGTCATCATAGCGTGTTGATTATATGTGCTACCCTTCATTAAAAAGGGAGTGTTTTATCTGAATGTGTTGGTAATGTCTAGGGTGCAATACAAATTTACATCCCAATAAACATATACAATATCAAATTTGCAGCTTTCATCTATGTCAACATGACCTTTTTACGAACTAGATCTATTGGCTGCCATAAAACATAAAAAAATAGCATATACTATATGTTATTACACATAACCAAATATGCTCTACGAGATACCAATTTAACACTATTAAATCAACCATATAACATAACAATAGAATTAAATATGTAGCATAAAATAATAGAGATAAACTCATCATCCATAGGCACATATGCAACAATAAACATAGTAAATAATTTGCAAATAGAATACTTATCTCTGAATAGTGCAACTAGGTTCAACAGGACAATGTTCCACCAAACCATAGATATTCCATGCTCATCAATATCTTAGCATGGAAGTTGCATATGAATTGAGGCCATGGATCCACATGCCAAGGAACTCTGAAAAGCATATCTCAACAGAAAATACTCAGGTCACAACATGAGAAAAAAAACACCATCCCTCACTAGTTACTTTGTATGCATCAATGCTTACTGATGCAATGGGATTCCCTTCATTGAACTAGTCCCTCAAGACATCACCATCCACATCCATGATTCATGTGACCATATTGTTGTTCAGGAATAAACACCCTTGTAACCTAGGGTCTGGGGTTACCAACTTACTTCTAAAACTTGCATACAATCAGCTTTAAAGTACAGAAAGGAAATAGGAAGAGATGTTGGACTCACCCGATTATCGATGGTTGATCCAAGCTTTGTCTTCTCTCGCTCTGCTTCTCTCCAAATATTTTAGGGATGCACCTCCTTCACTTGCAAAGGGAAAATTCTCCAAATACCATCTTATACATGTATATATGACAAGTTAGATAAACAACATACATAGTGCTTAATCAAATATATTCATCAACCATGATACATGAAAGATACTCAACATGAAGTTGGAAGAAGAATTCTCTTTATTAACAGTCAGTGAATGAGATAAGTGTACAACCCAACGCCTAAAACAAGGACTCCTCTACAACCAAAGGACTCTGAGTTATGCTGCTCCAAAGAATTCTGAAGATATACCACCAGCATAACTTTGCTCTCCAAGATTGATTGATTAATGCCCTCCCCAAGACCTCTATTTATACTTTGGGAAATAGAGCAATTTCGAAGGTTGAGGAGGTTGAGACAGTTGAGATGGTTAATGATTAAGGCTCAACTAATATACATTAATCATGTTTTATATTTTTTAATGTTGAATGGATGTGTACGCGACTATTGATACTGGCAACCGGCGTATGACACGCGAGTTGCTTTAAGGGAAACCCACGTATAGATTTGTACGCGGGTTGCAATGAGAATAGTCACTTACAGTACGCGGGTTGTCAACAGACATAGTCGCGTTTGTACGCAATTTTCAGTGGAGATAGTTGCATACGACAATCAACACATAGACAATTAAAATGGCAAGCTGGTCGAAGGTTAAATGCATCTCATGTCATTTCCATCTATAGTGTTTAGGAAAAATTCAATCCTATAGTGTCCTTTTGTGTACCAATATATGGAAAGTCGGCACTCGAATGGAGAAGTGCCTATTGGGTTGATAACAGATGCCCCCTAATGTATGAGGTCAGAGGGAAGCGAAGGCCGAAATACATTATAATCATTATCTTTGGAGAACTCAGAAATCCAATGGAGCAGAGGTAGTACCTGAAACAAATGCATAATAATGTCATATACAAAGTCATATCTAAGGATGCTATGTTCAATATACTAGAAAACTATCTCCTTTACAATATTTGAGTACATCATATAGTACGAGTACTAGACCATGTATATTACAAAGGTAGATCAAAGCCACGATATACAATAATGATGAGTCTTCAAAGATCTGGAAGCTGTGTAAATAGGTAAAACATAGTCTTGCGCAACTTAGTCCATATATAGGAAAGTAAGGTCTTCATAAATAATCCCAAAGAACCAGTACAATCCAAGCCATGTGAATATATGTTATTGAAGTCGAACATGGAGCGGATTCAACAGATTGTCAATCAATAGGTGATAATTAACAACTGAAGCAAAGGAATTCACCCATAATGAAAGTGAATCTCAAGGTACGATCGTCAAAACTCTAGGTCTTCATCATCAGGAAGTGCTGATGCGGAACCATACTGTGACAAGGAAGGAAATAGATCCTCCAACGGACCACAAGAGTGACTAGGAACTGGGTAAAGGAAGGGAGACACAATGATAACAGATACGACAATGATGGGATCAAGATATAGATGAGACATGGGGTTAAATCCTTGAATAGTGAGCACGACATAGAGATGACCCAAGGCAGATTTTAACTTTATAGATGGAACAACTAGACTTATCTGTCATGTAGGAGACATGATCAGATTCCCCAGGTAGAACTGACAAGAGGAGGAGTAAGAAACTTGAAGTAATAGCTGAACTGAAAGTGAACATTGAGACATGAGTATTGGAAAAAACAAAGGGTTCTATGTTCAAGGATGACATGCTGCCACTAACTGAAAACCCAAAGAAAACTTCTTCCTTACCTTCCCTGTTGAATTTTAACGATTCAAGGAAAGTCAACTCGGATCTCTCTTCATTTTTGACAAGCTTGAAGACAAGAGTGAATAATGCTTGATAGTGTCATTCATTCATGGATTTTATGAGCCCAAACTAGTACATGGTCACTTGGTGTTTTCATGTTTAGAGAGTCTGAAAACTTTGAAGAAGACTCTAGGGGGGGTCCTTTTTCATCAAATTTAGTCTCTTGAGGCTGGAAAAGTATAAAACATACCACAGAAGAAATCTCTTAACTTTCGTAGAAGAAAAGGTGAACCTTTTTCATACTTAGTCAGGGAGGTCTGAAAAATGTTAAATTACCACGTACCCAATGCTCCTTCAAGAGCAGCATATAGCTTGAGTTTTACGAGTGTGAAGGAAAGTAAGATCACTCGGAAAGATCCATTTGAGTATGAGAAATGGGGCTTACAACAATAAAATCAATGCTTTGTTCTTTAGAGTTTAACGAGCATGACAAAGACATAAAGTACACTTGGAAACTTTTTCATGTTCAGGTCCAGAGCACGAAAAAGAGAAAACTGTGCTCATACTGGGTGTTCCTTTTCCGTAAATTTAGTCCCTCAGGACCAGAAAAGTGATAAACCTGTACTTGAGAATACTCTTCTCATTTCCATAGAAAAGAGAGTGGTTCTTTCTCGTATTATTCCACATGGTCCGAGAAAGAGATAACCTACCACCAATGCGGATGCCCATTCACGTATTCTTAACAAGCTTGAATGGACAAGTTAACTCGGCAGTCAAGTCTGTTTTTAAGGAGTCAGACCTGGGCCTAGAGAAACTCCATATGGGTGGGGAGTCCTATGAAGGGATATCTTGTACAAAGAGACCAAAATGAGGCTCAATTTGGCATGAAAAATAGCTAAAAAGATTCCCCTATACATAAGACAGTTGCAGCATGAGTATCGAAAGACAAAATAGTTTCTAAATGAGGATACTCATGAGAGGAAAGCCCTATCCACGAAAGAACAATGGTAAAGAAAATGAGCTAATGGTTATAAATACCATAGTCATGGTCAGAATGTTAATTGCTAGGTTTAAGATGGAGTAGGTATAGATGCAGAATGCATGTGAAACGACAAAAAACCGTCCTATATGAGCAAAAAACAGCTTA
>LPNX010386007.1:1100330-1170736 GCA_001517045.1 Pseudotsuga menziesii | reverse complement strand
ACACACACACACACACACACACACACATATATTTTGTCGGTTTATTTACAAATGTTTTTTATGTGTTTGCTGTATATTTTTATGAAAAATGTGTTAAATGCCAATCTAAGATGTAATTAGCGTATGCATCAGTTAATGAATTTTGATTCCTTGGAATATAATTGAATGTAATGAACTCAAAATTTCTTTCCAATAACATAACTTGCATAAACTAACATAATAGAATACGGTTTCGCACCTGGTAAGCTTGATTGAGCTGGGAAACCACTAGTTGAGAGTCTAGCCGGACTTCTAGCTGAGTGATACCATGTGACAAAGCATCCCATAGAAGCTCAATAACAGCCCTATATTCAGCCACATTATTGGATGCAGGACCTAAGCAAGCGCCTCCCGAGGCAACTAGCTGTCCTGAGGGTGAATAAATGACCCGTGCAGCTGAAGCTAGATTACAAGTGTGGCCACTGGTGCCATCACCAAAACCTACGAACCTCTTGGAAGACATCTGAAACAACCAGCAGCTGGTATAAAAAAACAAACCGACAAACTAGTGTACATAAAAATACATACAATATAATACAAGAAAAAGTGCTAAGCCTAAGCATAGTACTTTTTCAGGTAGAGCCCATTTCTAGGCTCAGGCAGCTTATTCCCATCAAAATCAATTAATTCATATGCGCCCTTCTTTAAAACCTTTGACACGACATACGGTCCCAACCACATAGACCTGAACTTTCCTTCCCCCAGGGGTTCTTTGTCTTGGTCCCAGAGCAATACAAGCTCCTCTTTAGAGAAAATTCAAGGCTTGACCGACTTGTCATATTGGTTTTTGACCCTATTTTTATGAGCTTGGTCTGCTGTCAGTGCATCTCTATGCTGTACATCAAGATGTTCTAAATGTACTAAACGTTCTTCAAGCTCAGTCATATCAGGTAACACATGAATAGCTATTTTTAAGGATAGGATTTCACATTCAACGGGGTAACGGCTTCCACTCCATGAATGAGTTGGAAGGGGGAGAAACCCGTAGTAGTTTTTACATTAGTTCGATATGCCCAAAGAGCAGGGTATAGCATGATATGCCAATTTGAATGGGCTGCATTAATAGTATGTTTGAGGATAGTTTTCAGAGTTTTATTAACGGCCTCAACCTGACTGTTGGCTTGAGGATAGAATGAGGATGGATGTTCTTGTCTAAATCCTAGAATAGTGGTCAGTTCCTTCATCATGCTATTTTGAAAATGACTGCCATGTTCAGTGACAATCACTTTGGGTATACCAAATCGTGCTATAATTTGATTGAACACGAAAAAAGCTGCAGTTTCCTCATCATCTCTAAAGGTGGGCATTGCCTCTGCCCATTTTGTAAAATAATCCACGGTGACAATGATATATTTTTGGTCCCCAGCTGAGGCTGGGTTTCACATCACGTAGTCAATCCCCCACTTCATGAAGGGGCCCACCAAGATAATAGGAAATAATGGAGCAGGATGTGACCGGATCTTCCTGGTGTAAAGCTGACAAGGATGACAACACTTCACGGCTTCCACACAATACTTAAAGATCATGGGCCAGAAATAACCGGCACGTAATATCTTCTAGGCCTTTGCTAACCTAGATAAATGACCCCCACACGCTCCACTATGGGCATCATTCAGGACAATCTCCACTTCCTTGTGGGTAAGACATCGACGCAAAATGAAATCTACCCCCCTACGATATAAAGTATCTCCTATGATGAGGAAGTTCTTAGTAGGTAGTTATTCCTGTTGATAAGAAGCAAGGGACCGTACGCATCTGTACAGACTTTAGGGATTTGAACAAATCCTGTCCTAAGGATAACTATTCCACGCCATTTTTAGACCAAATTATTGATGCTTGCATGGGAAGTGAATTTTTTTCATTTATGGATGGATTCTTCGGATATAATCAAATTTAAATAAAACCAGAAGAACAACATAAAACTGCTTTTCATTTGTCCTTGGGGTACCTTTGCGTACAAAAAACTTCCCTTTGCATTGAAAAATGTTGGGGCAACCTTTCAGTGTGCAATGAATTTTTCCTTCCATGATATCAAAGCCATTGTCGAACCCTACCTTGATGATCTGCCTACACATTCTCGTAAGAGGATTGACCATCCAGATCACCTATGGTTGATATTTGAATGATGCAGATACTATAAAATCCACATGAATCCCCACAAGTGTGTGTTCTGTGTTGAGTCAAGGAGACTGCTCGGATTCATTGCTTCTAATAGAGGCATTCAGGTGGGTCCGTTAAAAGTTGAGGCCATTGTAAATCTGCCTCCTCCTCATTCTATCAGGCAACTTTAGAGCCTGCAAGGAAAGTCCAATTTTCTTTGATGTTTCATTGTAAAATATGCCAAGATTACTAATGGTTTCATGCGCCTGCTAAAACAGGACACCCCATTTGTATGGGATGAAACTGCACAACTCGCATTCGAGGCATTGAAAAAATATTTGTTGTCGGCACCATTGTTGCATCCACCAGATTATTCTAGGGATTTTATATTGTATCTGGCCATGTCTGAGTCGACCATAGGGGTGGTCCTAGTCCAGGAGGATGATAGGATCCAAGAGCCTAGAAATGGGCTCTACCTGAAAAAGTACTATGATTAGGCTTAGCACTTTTTCTTGTATTTTATTGTATGTATTTTTATGTACACTAGTTCTTTGGTTTGTGTTTTTTATACCATCTGCTGGTTGTTTTAGATGTCTTCCGATAGGTTTGTAGGTTTCACTGATGGAACTAGTCGTCACACTTGTAATCTAGCTTCAGCTGCATGGGTCATTTATTCACCCTCAGGACAATTAGTTTCCTTAGGAGGCACTTTCTTAGGTCCTACTTCTAATAATGTTACTGAGTATAGGGCTGTCATTGAGCTTCTATGGGATGCTTTGTCAAGTGGTATCACTCAGCTAGAAGTCCGACTGGACTCTCAACTGGTGGTTTCCCAGCTCAATCGGGCTTACCAGGTGCAGAACCCTATTATATTACGTCAGTTTATGCAAGTTAGGTTATTGGAAAGGAATTTTGAGTTCATTATATTCAATCATATTCCAAGGAATCAAAATTCATTAACTGATGCATACACTAATTACATCTTGGATTGGCATTTAACACATTTTTCATAAAAATATACAGCAAACACATAAAAAACATTTGTAAATAAACCGACAATATATATATATCTATATATATATATATATATATATATATATATATATATATATGAATATCTATCCATATAGATAGGTCCATATCTCCAGACGCGTATACATGCTAAGAACTACCTCAGCATAGGAGATACTTTATATCGTAGGGTGGTAGCTTTCATTTTGTGTCAATGTCTTACCCATGAGGAAGCGGATATTGTCCTGAATGACACCCATAGTGGAGCGTGTTGGGGTCATTTAGCTAGGTTAGCAATGGCCCAGAAGATATTACATGTCAGTTATTTCTAGCCCACGATCTTTAAGGATTGTGTGGAAGCCGTGAAGCGCTATCATCCTTGTCAGCTTTACACCAGGAATATGCGGTCACATCCTACTCCGTTATTTCCCGTTATCTCAATGGGCCCCTTCATGAAGTGGGGGATTGATTACATGATGTGTAACCCAGCCTCGGCTGGGGGGCACAAATATATCATTGTCACTGGGGATCATTTTACTAAATGGGTAGAGGCAATGCCCACCTTCAGAGCTGACGGGGAAACTGCAGCTTTTTTCATGTTCAATCAAATTATAGCACAATTTGGTATACCCAAGGTGACTGTCACTGACCATGGTAGTCATTTTCAAAATAGCATGATGACGGAACTAACCACTATGCGAGGATTTAGATAAGAACATTCATCCTCGTTCTATCCTCAAACCAATGGTCAGGTCGAGGCTATTAATAAAACTTTGAAAACTATCCTCAAACGTACTATTATTGCAGCCCGTTCAAATTGGCATATCATGTTGTATCCTGCTCTTTGGGCGTATCAAACCAATGTAAAAACTACTATGGGTTTCTCCCCCTTCCAACTTGTTCATGGAGGGGAAGTCGTTACCCCAGTTGAATGTGAAATCCTATCCTTCAAAATAGTTATTCATGTGTTACCTGATACGATGGAGCTTGAAGAATGTTTAGTACATTTAGAACATCTTGATGAACAGCGTAGAGATGCACTGACATCAAACCAAGCTCATAAAAATAGGGTCAAAAGCCAATATGATAAGTCGGTCAAGCCTCGAATTTTCTCTGAAGGGGAGCTTGTATTTCTCTAGGACCAAGACAAAGAACCCCTAGGGGTAGGAAAGTTCAGGTCTATGTGGTTGGGACTGTATGTCATGTCAAAGGTTTTAAAGAAGGGCACATATGAATTAATTGATTTTGATGGGAATAAGCTTCCTGAGCCTAGAAATGGGCTCTACCTAAAAAAGTACCATGCTTAGGCTTAGCACTTTTTCTTTTATTTTATTGTATGTATTTTTATGTACACTAGTTCGTCGGTTTGTGTTTTTTATACCATCTGCTGGTTGTTTCAGATGTCTTCTGAGAGGTTCGTAGGTTTTGTTGATGGCGCTAGTCGCCACACTTCTAATCTAGTTTCCGCTGCATGGGTCATTTATTCACCCTCAGGACAGTTAGTTGCCTCAGGAGGCACTTTCTTAGGTCCTGCTTCTAATAATGTCACTGAGTATAGGGTTTTCATTGAGCTTCTATGGGATGCTTTGTCACATGGTATCACTTAACTGGAAGTCCGACTGGATTCTCAACTGGTGGTTTCCCAGCTCAATCGGGCTTACCAGGTGTGGAACCCTATTATATTAGGTCAATTTATGCAAGTTAGGTTATTGGAAAGAAATTTTGAGTTCATTACATTCAATCATATTCCAAGGAATCAAAATTCATTAACTGATGCATATGCTAATTACATCTTGGATTGGCATTTAACACATTTTTCATAAAAATATACAACAAACACATAAAAAACATTTGTAAATAAACTAGAAATACATACATACATACATACATACATACATACATACATACATACATACATACATACATACATACATACATACATATATATATATATATATATATATATATATATATATATGAATATCTGTCCATATAGATAGGTCGAGTCTCTGATCCTCAGATCCAGTCATAACTGTATAATATACAAAAAATATACAAAATATGGATCAAAATCCATCAAATTCCCTAGATCTAATCTAGACCACCCTCGTCACTTGGACCACCCTGGTCCCCCCGGTCTCCCTGCACTCTGGCTTCTTTAGCCTCCTCGGCTTCAGCAACCTCAACAACATCTATGTATACTTAGGCGTATCCATACAGGTGGTACACCAACCATGAACTCTTGCATGATGGCTGGGATGTGCTCAATCTGTAAGGTGGGTACTCTCTAGGTAAGCTTGGACAGCTTCCCCTTTAGAACCCTAATCAGCCCCTGGTCTTCTCCCAAGACAGGATGCACATACATGCATGGATGCCCTTCAGGGCGGACTGGTCCAATATCTGCATTTTTACATTTTAAAAGGATTAGAACTCTTATGCATATGTATATATCTCTATATTTTAAAATTCATAAAAATTTGAAATTTTGAAAATAAAAAATAACCTAACTCTCCCCATGATCCTCCTGGAGGGAGGACGAGGTCTGCATCACCACAGAAATCCATTCCAACATATGGAAATTGCTCCAAAGCTGGCAACTGATGCTCCCACCAAAAGTAGAAGTCATCATCATAGACACTCTGCACTGAGCCGCCACCTCCCCGGCGAAGGAAGATATCTCCCCATCTACTCAGCCTAGGCTGACGAGGCGAACGAACTGGCAAGGGTACTGTAGGGCTCAATTCCAACACTCTCTCAAAGAAGAAGGCTACTAGTATGCTAGAATATCCAAAATTCTTCCTCTTTCCTCTCTTGCAGTCAGAGAGCTGTTTTCTCATAATCGGCATCACTCCCGAGCACCAGTCATATAGGGTCCCCTGCATATAATCCACTGCTAGTCTCATCTGGTTCCATGTTGCAAGG
Organism: Pseudotsuga menziesii; assembly: GCA_001517045.1. Lineage (NCBI taxonomy): Eukaryota > Viridiplantae > Streptophyta > Pinopsida > Pinales > Pinaceae > Pseudotsuga > Pseudotsuga menziesii. The sequence goes on along the minus strand of LPNX010386007.1, from coordinate 1,164,664 downwards.
TGAAGTGAAGATGAACTTGCAACCCTTACTATAGTACTTGTCAATACCTATAGAGGAAAATCACATATGTGCACAATAGGGATGCAGCTACCCCTCTTTTGTGTGCCTGGTGCGTAGTATACATCAATATAGTTCTAGACACTTAGAGGGTCACCACCTCTTCCGGTGCCATCCAAGATTACCAGAGCTCCCCGTCGTGATTGATGAGCAATGAAATAGACATCATCTGAAGTAATCTCCAAGGACTCACCTTGAAGGTCAAACATGCCCAATTCATGATCCCAATAATTTATCAGGAACTCTAAGAGGCAGACATTGGCCCACATAGGTGAGGTACAGAAAAAATTTAACAACCCACTTGAACGTAAAAAATTCATGGTGGGGGCATCTTGGAGTGCTTCTTGGTCCATATCTTCATGTTTGCGCTCCCTCCACTCAAGCACCATCTTTCAACCTAGTAAACAAGCAATTGAAAACCTTTAGTTTCATATAAAATTTCAAAATTTTGACCCTATATGCTTCTTTTCCACCTCACGCAGCATATGCGACTGTCTGTTAAGGCATGTCGCGTATTGTATGTGACTATCCTTCGGGAAACCTGCGTACAGAATGCGTGTACACGACTTTCACTATAGCAAACCTGCGTACACAGTGTTGCTTTGTTGAGGATTCTTAAAAACATGAAATTAGGGCTTAATTTTGATAATTGCTTTGATCAAATTGAAGATCATGGAGTGTAGTATTACCTAACACTTGCGGATTTGGAAATGGTCCACCGGATTGTCCATACCGAGCAATTGAAGGTAGAGGTGAAAACTTGTCTTTTATGGCTAAAAATCCAAATGGTGAGTTTTTATTTATGTTTTGAACTATTTATAGAAAATTTATTTTTCAAGTGGGTTTTTTCCCTATAGTTCATAATTTATAAAACTAATACCATATTATTTTTGCCTTGTAACAGGTTTATCATCGTTTTAAGGTGTTTTTTTTCGCTCATATAGGATGGTTTTTTGTTGTTTCACACGCTTTCTTCATTTATAACTACTCCATCTTAAATCTAGCAATTAACATTCTGACCACGTACTATGGTATTTTTAACCATTAGCTCCTTGTCTTTACCATTGTTATTCCTTGGACAGGGCTTTCCTCTGATGAGTATCCCTATTTAGAACCCATTTTGTCTTTCGATACTCATGCTGCAGCTGTCTTAGGTACAAGGGAATCTTTTTAGCTATTTTTCATGCCAAATTGAGCCTCATTTGGTCTCTTTTTACAAGCTATCCATTTATAGGACTCCCCGCCCTTATGGAGTTTCTTTAGGCCCAGGTATGACTCCTTAAAATAGACTTGATTGCCAAGTTAACTTGTCCGTTCAAGCTCGTTAAGAATACATGAATGGGAATCCACATTGGTGGTAGGTTATCTCTTTCTCGGACCATGTGGAATAATACGAGAAGGATCACTCTCTTTTCTATGGAATTGAGAAGAGTATTCTCAAGTACAGGTTTATCACTTTTCTGGACCTGAGGGACTAAATTTATGAAAAAGGAACACACTTAGTTTTCTTTTTTTTGTGCTCTGGACCTTAACATGAAAAAGATTCTGAGTGTACTTTATGTCTTTTTCATGCTCGTTAAACACTAAGAACAAAGCATCGAGTTTATTGTTGTAAGCCCCATTTCTCATACTCAAATGGATCTTTCTGAGTGATCTTGCTTTCATTCACACTCGTAAAACTCAAGCTATATGTTTCTCTTGAAGGAGCGTTAGGTAGGTGGTAATTTAACCTTTTTTGGACCTCCCTGACTAAGTACAAAAAAGGTTCACCTTTTCTTCTATGGAAGTTAATAGAGTTCTTTTGTGGTATGTTTTATACTTTTCTGGCCTCAGGAGACTAAATTGGAGGAAAAAGGACCCCCCTGGAGTCTTCTTTGGATTTTTTAGACTCTCTAAACATGAAAATACCAATTGGGCATGTACTAGTTCGGGCTCATAAAATCCACGAATCAGTGACACTATCAAGCATTATTCCTTCTTCTCTTCAAGCTTGTCAAAAAATGAAGAGAGGCTCGAGTTGACTTTTCTGGACTCATTAAATTTCAACAGGGAAGGTAAGGAATAAGTTTTCTTTTGGTTTTCAGTTGGTGGCAGCATGTCCTCCTTGAACACAGCACTCTCCATTTTTTTTGATACCCATGTCTCAGTGTTCACTTTCAGTTCAACTATTATTTTGAGTTTCTTACTCCTCCTCGTGTCAGTTCTACCTAGGAAATTTGATCATGTCTCCTAAATTATAGATAAGTATAGTTGTTCTATCTATAAAATTAAAAGCTGCCTTGGGTCATCTCTGTGTCATGCTCACTGTTCAAGGATTTAACCCCTTGTCTGATATATATCATGATCCCATCTTTGTCATATCTGTTATCATTTGTGTCTCCCTTCCTTTACCCAGTTCCTAGTCACTCTTATGATCCGTTGGAGCATCTATTGCCTTCCTTATCACAGTATGGTTCCGCATCAACACTTCCTGACGATGAATACCTAGAGTTTTGACGATCGTACCTCAGGATTCACTTTCATTATGGGTGATTCCTTTTCTTCAGTTGTTGATTATCACCTATTGATTGACAATTTGTTGAATCCACTCCAGGTTTGACTTCAATAACATTTATTCACATGGCTTGGATTGTACTGGTTCTTTGGGATTGTTTATGAATACCTTAGTTTCCTATCTATAGACTAAGTTGTGGAAGATTATGTTGTACCTATTTACATAGCTTCCAGATCTTTGAAGACTCATCATTATTTTATATTGTGGTTTCGATCCACCTTTGTAATATACGTGGTCTAGTACCCATATTATATGATGTACTCAAATATTGTAAAGGAGCTAGTGTTCCAGTATATTGAACATAGCATCCTTAGATATGCCTTTGTATATGGCATTATTATGTATTTGTTTCAGGTACTACCTCTGCTCCTTTGGACTTCTGAGTTCTCCAAAGATAATGATTATAATGTATTTTGGCCATCGTTTCCCTCTGACCTCACACATTAGGGGGCATATGTTGTCAACCCAAATGGCACTTCTCCATCCGAGTGCCGACTTTCCATATGTTGGTACACAAAAGGCCACTATAGGATTGAAGTTTGCCTAAACACTATAGATGGGCATGACATGAGATGCATTTACCCTTTAACCAGCTTGCCATTTTAATTTTCTATGTGTTGATTTCCATACACAATTATCTCCAATGAAACTCGCGTACATACATGACTATATCTGTTGACAACCTATGTACTGTACGTGACTATTCTCATTGCAACCCGCGTACAGATCTATACATGGGTTTCCCTTAAAGCAACTCGCGTGTCATATGTGGGTTGCCAGTATCAATAGTCGCGTACACATCCATTCGAAATTAAAAAATATAAATCACAATTAATGGAGATTAGTTGAGCCCTAATCATTAACCATCTCAACTGTCTCAACCTCCTCAACCTTCGAAACTGCTCTATTTTCCAAAGTATAAATAGAGGCGTTGGGGAGGGCATTAATCAATGAATCTTGGAGAGCAAAGTTATGCTAGTGGTATATCTTTAGAAGCCTTTGGAGAAGAATAAATTAGAGTCCTTTGGTTGTAGAGGAGTCCTTGTCTCAGGTGTTGGGTTGTACACTTATCTCATTCACTGATTGTTAATAAAGAGAATTCTTCTTCCAACTTTGTGTTGTGTCTCTTTCATGTATCATGGTTGATGAATATATTTGATTAAGCACTATATATGTTGTTTATATAACCTGTCATATATACATGTATAAGATTGTATTTGGAGATTTTTCTCTTTGCAAGTGAAGGAGGTGCATCCCTAAAATATTTGGAGAGAAGCAGAGCGGGAGAAGACAAAGCTTTGATCAACCGTCGATAATCGGGTGAGTCCAACATCTATTCCTATCTCCTTTCTGTACTTTAAAGCTGATTGTATGCAAGTTTTAGAAGTAAGTTGGTAACCCCAGAACCTAGGTTACAAAGGTGTCTATTCATGAACAACACATACCAACATGCAGATCCATCCTCGTATATACAACAATCCTTCCCGGCTTACCATGCCTCAATTCTTAGATAGTCCAGTTGCAGTGCCTTTAACACAAGTAGAACCAACAGAATCCATGAGTGCCTATCTGATAGAGTATAGAGCTTTAGGAGATGACTTCCATCCAGCCATGAACTTCACTGACTTCTGCCACTTTAAAAATAAGAACAAACCTAGAGCTTACAATAGGCCATTCACCCAGAACTATGAGTTATAATGCATCGTAGCAAAACTGACTATCCCTACCTTTGACGGTACCCGGGGTGGCCCAGATTAGAATTAGGTGCAGAAGTTGGATACATACTTCTAGCTCAACCCCATGATTGAGACAGATGCCATTAAATTGGATACTTTGCATTTGGATGAGGATCTCCTTAAAGGCATAGTTGGGGGAGTGAAGAAAGATGAGAATGAAGTACAAGTAGTTGGTGAGATTCATTTGGAGTTAACAGTACATGATGAGGATGTGCATGAGGAGATAGAATTAGAGCCATCCTATGAGTCTAGAAACATAAGCACATTCGCTAGTCATATTGTGGACAAACCGTGTGATGAGTTGGATTTGGTACACTCTTCATCACCTACAGCAGGAATCTAAACAGTTATGACAGGCAAAATACATGAGGCGTAAGGCAATGAGCACAACAATCGAGATAGTGAGTAGTCACACATGGAGGTTAGGGAGACTTTATACATGCATGAGATAGAACTTCCAGATGATAGTCACCGAAAGAATATTGAATAGGTTAAAGAAATAATTCTAGCAATGAAAGAGAGGAACAAGATACCTTGAGACACCATAGTACATTGAGATGTTAAGCTTACAGTTCTTCAAGTTGTATGTACCAAGTCAGAGGTCAGGATTTCTAGTATTGAAGAGCAGCTGGATTCCATGATGGGGCAGTAGAAGAAACATACTATTACATTTCAATGAAGTCCTATTCAGGAGTACATAAATAGGGCTTGCAGTAGCTTGAGTCCACACTTGCATAATGGTGGATGGGTTTTATAGGTTGTCTAGGATCGAGAAATTGACCAGAAGTATATGCTCATTCCAGTTGAAATCAGAAGGGAAGAATGTCTGCTTGGTAGGATTATTCTTTGTGATGGTGTTTATGGACAAGGTACTTTTTGGGGGTTGGATTGGAGAGATATTAAGAATTGGTGTCCTATTGAGTGGGCGATTCTTGGGAAGGCATTCTTAGCTACAGGTATAGTCCCACAAGAGCCTTCAGATATTTGGGATGAAATATGCACAAGTTTTCATTGGGATCCAGATGGAAGACCTTATGAGGGATGGATATAGTGTTTACTGATGGTGTTAGTTGGGAGTCTACATGATGCTCCTTGTGTCAATACTATGCAGGGTAGCGGTGGATGAATTTTGACCTCTGCAATTCTCATATTGATTTGGGACACTGGGATTACAGTGACTGAAAGTTTAGTGATTGCTAGAGGATGCTTTCAGGAGGTATTTGGTGATGGTACCATAGAGTGCAATGTTTTGAGCAGAGGGTGCTATAGATCTCCTAGGATAATTTGGGACACTGGGATCATCCCCGTATTTAGTTGGTTTAGTTTATTGATTCTATATTTGCGTTGGCAATGCTTGAGGACAAGCAATCTTTAGCGAGGGAGGACTGTAATGTTCTGTTTTTTATAAAAATGGAATAACTGAGGACTAATCAAATTAGGAGCAAAAAGGTACATCAATTCAGTATTATTAAGTCATCAATGTCGAAAGAAGGCCATCAAAGTTCATATCCTAAATCATGCGGAGCATGCAGGCCTTATTTTAGTGTTAAAGCAACATGAAATTAGAATTGCATGCATGAAAAAGTGAAGCGTAAATCCTAAAAGTGACATGAAAACACTAAAAGTACATGCTATTCTATTTAAGAAGGGTTATTGGACCAAAGAGATATCTATTGTTATTGTAGATTGATTTTGGAGTTTTGAGTAGCAGCATAGCGTGCAACCATGGTAGTTGGGGTTGGAGATGGTGTCTTCAGCTAGTAAGGGTTCGAAAGTGAGATATATGCCCTAGTCTCTTATTGGGATAGATCATCTAGGTTTATCCATTGCATCCATCATATACTACAGTACTCAGAGATCCGACACATTCCAAAGGGTTATTAGCAGATCCATGTTTTGTAGGTAGAAGTAGCAGGTAAAACATGAAAGGATTCACTAGGACCACAAAACCCAGTATTTCCTCCACATCCCAACTTCCTCTTTCTCAACATGCCTATCCTATGGTATGCAATGATTATTATCCATCAGTTTGCTCACCTGGAGCAGCTATCATCCAAACAGATCAGTTGGGGGCATGAGCAGCATAACTACTAATCAATTCGCTAGGGCACTTAGAGGCAGCCAAACCTCCACATGTTCCAGCCCATCTCTCCTGCATCAGTAGACAAACAAGCTCAGAAAGTTTCAGCCCAAATGGACCTCTCCTCCTACAAAAATGTCACCTTCAGCATGGAGGGTTTTTACGATACTCCAGGGTGGTAACATCGGAGGAAAAGAGCATTATTAGACCACCCATATGGATCCTTATGCATTAGAGGAAATTTCAACTCAAAATGGGCCTCCTGAAATGAACTAATAAAATAATAGTTAAAATAATAAAATAATATTTATTAATTTTGGAGGAAGAAAATAAAAAAACTACTTTTTTGTTTGTATTTTTGACATATCTCCCTGTGTTTTTACTCAAATTTCTATCGGGAGAGCTCATTGGATGCGGAATTAAATTCCGCATACAACGAGTACCCACTCGGCATACTTTCNTCAAATTTAAAGAAATTTCATTGGCTAACACATGATGACATGGAATTTGAATAAAAGTTAAAAGGCCCATTTTGAGTTGAAATTTCCTCTAATGCATGCAGCTATCTCTAGAGTCATTATCAGCTAGAATATCAGTGGTAAGTGTTAGTTTCTCTCTGCAAAACCCTAACCCTAATTTAGCTATATTTTAGGGCATTTTTGCATGGTGAGTTTGCATGCACAGTTATCTTGCAAATTTGTATGAGATTGAGTGTGCGAGTCAGCACTATCATAGAACATTAGAGAATATCAGTATTTGGGATATTACATAATCCTTTTTCATACTGGATGAAATTCTCATACATCTTCCATAGAGCTAGCCCTTTTTCATGTTGGATGTGAAGACCACTCATCCTCCATAAAGCCATCCCTTTTTCATGTTGGATGTAAGGACCACATGAACTCATCGCTCCCTCTTACAATGAACATCGATATGAAAAATTACAAGCTTTTCCATGCAGTACTCAAGCTTCACTCTTTCCACAGGCTTGGTTAATACATTGGATATCTACTCGTCCATTAAAATATACTAGAGCTTCACAGATCCTCTCTTTATAATATCCCATATATAGTGATATCATATCTCGATGTGCTTTGACTTGTCATGGAATAATAGGTTCTCGGACAAATTCACATAACTATGGTTGTCACAGTGCACATTAGTCATCTCTAACTCGACATCGAACAATCTTGCGAGTATATTCCAAAGCCACACTACCTCAAAAATTTCCAGACAAGCTATAATATACGCTGCCTTTTTTGTACCCAGTGCTACAATCATCTACTTGTTGTTGAATCAAGAAATCATGCCATACCCCAAGTTGAAGCAGCACCGTAAACGACTCTTCATATCTATAGAGTCAACATATCCCAGCAGATAGATCCCCTGATCTCTCACATATTTGATTCCATACTCAATCATACCCTTCATGTATATCAACACATTCTTTGTCACAATCATGTGAACACATCTCGGCTCTACCATATATTTTGTTGGGATATGATAAATCCACTTAATACTTGGGATAACAATATTTAATCATTATTGATTTATTTCCTACCTACTATACTAGATAGTTGGAATCAACTTGCACGAATTGGTTAAAACTTTCCATATATACCCCAAGAGCACCTTTATCTTGATTCTAGTCAGGCCTTACCCACTTTATTGGATGCCATATTTTGTAACTGATTCTTCTTGCATATTATGTCTTTATCCTTCTTTATTCAATATTTTCAGTGGATAACTTAAAGCTAGTCAACTAGGAAACTATTATCTTTTGTTTCCATCCCATCCTACATGATTTTCTCTCTAGATTCTAGGATTAACATGTTTTACCATCACTCATGACAACTCACTCATGCTCTAGCTAATTCTTGAGCTCCTTGACAGAGTTAGAAAGTGCTTTAGCCACCTATGAGGGTTTATCATATTTAGTAAGCATGATTTATGAGCTAGCATGAGTTGTATTCCACCAAATAATTTTTACTTTATAAGGATGTATTACCATTGTAATAATCAATCAATTATTCATTCTTCACTTCTTCATGTGTTTCAGTCTCTTTATTCTTCTATCTATTTTCCTTGTGCATGCTTGTTAGAATTATCTTGTAGCTAGATCTGCATCCTATGTTTCTTCTTAACATCAAGGCTCTATTTATTCATAGCATTAGAGCTTATATTTCTACATGGTATTAGATCTCACATGTTTTCAAGTTCAGAGTGCAAGGTTGATTAAGTTCTACAGATTTGATGAGCTATCATTTCTCTATATTAGAGCACATCCAGTCTTCTATCCCTCTTTGAAGAAGAGATTGAATTGAGATTATAATTTTTTCTCCTAGTTTTTATTTGTGTAGGTTTAAAAGAGTATCTTCTTGAGCGCATTAACATCTCAGTATGGATTCTTCTTTATATATGATCTCAACTCCCTTCAACTATCATGAATGGAAATCCAAAATTGGCATTCTGTTGCGCAGTAAGGGACCTTGTAGAGTTTTTATGGCTTTAGAAAATGAACCAAATTATGTTGTTGAGAAATCAAAGTGGCTTAATAGGTTGGATGAAGCCTGTGTATTTCTATGCCTCTCTATTTCCCCTGATCTACTTTTTCATCTAGATGGTTTGGACACTGCAACCAAGTATGGACCAAACTTGAGTCTCTCTTTGGAGTACAAGATGAGATAAGAGCGCATTAGTTGGAGAATGAGTTATTCTCATTGAGTCCAAGCAGTTTCGATGCCATTGAGGGATTCTTCATCAAATTAAAGTCACTTTTTCTATTGATCAAGCAATTTGGGATTGAGAATAAGGAAGATCAATTTATTCTTTCCATCTTATCAAAACTGGGTCCTGAATACTCAGTTTTTGTGTCTACTTTTCATGCTACTAGGCTTGTTATTTCAAATTGGAAAATGCCTTCTTTGAGTAAATTCTTTGATTAAATAACAAAGGAGCAAGATAAATTGATCCAGAAGGGTGATCTTAGATCCTCCAAGGGAAAATAAAATTCCCTTATAGTTCAAGGAAGTAAGAATGAAATATCAAAAGAGAAGCAAACTGTGAAAGAGAAGAAGCCAAAGGCAGATAATGAAGATGAAAGTTTGAAGCCTACTGATGAAGGTTCAATGAAGAAAGTCAAGAAGAAAGGGAGAAATCCAAGTGTTCTTAATGCAGCAAGGAATTTCATCATGAGAAGAAATATTTCAAGAAGAATATGGGAATCATGTCTCATCTACTTGAGAAGCATAACATTGAAGTTCTAGATGAGCTAGAGAAGCATGTTGAATCCTCAGAACAATGTTATAGTGTGCAGTTCCAAGGTGATATAAAATATTCCTTGAGTGCTACAGTTAAATCCTTTCCTCACATCTCTGATATGGATTAATTTTCTGATATATCAGAATTAGAAATATCAGTTTCTTTCTTGATTAATCCACCTATTAGTCTCCTATATTCATCTGCTAATACTTGTGATTTTTCACTAGATCCTTACTTGTCTTTAAGAAGCTCTTACTCACTTCATTCAAATGGTTGTAATTATGATTTAGAATCATATTTTCAGGCTGATATTCATGCTATGACATCATCCATACCATCTACCATACCTCTCTATACTCCTAAGGCTATACTAACCCCAAGTTCACTTGTTGATTCCTCATTGATTTTCTATAAAGTGTTACTTATATCAAATGGTTTCAAGTCTTGTATATTTTTCGTTGGCTGGTTATCCATTAACTTATTCATCATTGGACGTATCTTACACATGTTTGGATATGTTATAAACTCCTATGGTTCAAATCTTAAGTCCATTGAACATTCATATTTTTACACTCCTCAGTTTTTCCCAGTTGCTCATAATTTTCCTACTCTATCCCTATATCACCATGGAGACATTAAAACTTTGGTATTTTATGTTCCATATGATAATATTGATGATATATCAAATTATTTTCAGCCTCATTTCATATTTGGGAAGGTGATATACCAGTTTGGAAGAAAGATATGTGATCAACTTCACCATTTTGTAGCTATACAAGAAATTGATTATCTTAATTTTTGTACTCTTTGGGAAGGAGTATCCACAGATATATTTTCCTTTTCAGATTTTGTTTACAGATCAATGTTTGTTATCAGCAAGAAGCATTCAGATAATTCTCCTACTTCATCAGATGATGAGCTGCAAGGAGTCTCTCCTCTTCTTTATTGCAGATTCTACACTCTAGTGCATGATCATGGAGTTCACAATTTATTCATCAAAATCTTTCACCAGAAGCAGTTCATTCAGCTCATTCAAGTGAAGATAATGAAACATTGAAGACATGTTGTTCAAATTTTGTTCTTTTGCCTTTCTCAAGGGAGGATTTTACCCATGTGGGTTTGCCTTTTTACTCAGCTTTGGACATGAATAATTGTAAACCATAGCCTTGTCGTTGGGCCCTATATATACCTAAATAGATCTATATTTCTGATTATTTCAGATAAATCCTTCATAAATTCAGAATTAAGGGGCGGGGGGGTTGGGATATTATAAACCCACTTTATACTTAGGATAACAATATTTAATCATCGTTTATTAATTTCCTACCTACTAGCCTAGATAGTTGGCATCCACTTGCACAACTTGGTCAAATCTTGCCATATATACCCCAGGAGCACCTTTATCCTAATTCTAGTTAGATCATGCCCACTTTATTGAATTCCATATTTATTAATTGTGCCTTCCTATAGATTATGTCTTTATCCTTCTTTATTCCATCTTTTCAGTGGATAAGGTAAAGCTAGTCAACTAGGAAACTGCTATCTTTTGTTGCCAACCCATCCTCCATGATTTTCTCTCTAGATTCCTGGATTAGCATGTTTTTCCATCACTCATGACAAATCACTCATTGTTTAGCTAATTCATGAGCTCCTTGATAGATTTGGAAAGTGCTTTAGCCACCTATGGGGGTTTATCTTATTTAGTAAGCCTAATTTATGAGCTAGCATGGTTTTTCTTCCACCAACTCATTTTTCCTTTATAAGGATGTATTGCCATTGTAATAATCAATCAATTATTCATTCTTCACTTCTTCATGTGATTAAGTCTCTTTATTCGTCTCTCTATTTTCCTTGTGCATGCTTGTGAGGATTATCTTTAGCTAGATCTACATCCTTTGTTTCTTCTTAGCATCAAGGCTCTAGTTATTCATAGTGTTATAGATTATATTTATACATATTGACTTGAAGTGTTCATCGCAAAGCAAATATCTAGCCTTGTGTTTGTCAAGAACATCAACGAAGCAATCATATTCATGTAGATTGTTGGGAATCAACTGTCTATGAAGTAGGATCACATAGAAAATTCAAGTTTGATGCCATTGGTGTGGAAATATATTTTCAACCCATCATCTTGGATATCTTCAATATCTCTACCCTCATATTTTCATTGAATTAGGAAAATCTCATCTAGATTCTGCCCCACATCAAGACCTAAGAAATAGTGCATCATACCCAGGTCTTTCATCTCAAACTCTACAACAACCCTATTCTTTGTTTATGCTATGAGATCATTCTCACCTATCCTAGGAAAAAAACATGTACATACAACAATAGTATCATAGGTTTCCCATCCTCAACCTTGAATTAAAGGTTGGAAACCTCTTTAATCTTGGTAAAGTCCATGCCCGTTAAAAACCCATCTATCCTTATGTACCATGTCCTGTGCTCCTGTTTCAAACCATACAAGGCCTTATTCAATTTGAACACATGTGTATCTCTATCATGTGTCTCAAATCCTAGTGGCTGCTCCACATACACTTCCTCTTATACTACCCCATTCAGGAAGGAGTTATTTACATCCATTTGATATACCTTCTACTTTATCACTGCAGTTATTGAAAGAATATTATAATCAATGTGTATCTGGATATAGGAGAAAAAGTATCCTTGTAATCTATGCCATCTTTCTGGGAGAAGCCACAATCCATGAATCTTGCCTTGTATTTCTTGATGTTTCCATTTGTTGCATACTTGATCTTGTAGATCCACTTGGAAGACACTACATACTTCTCTTCAGGTCTTAGAACAACATCCCAGGCACCATTCTTCATGATAAACTGGTACTCTTTGATCATAGCATCCCTAAACTCATTATTCTTAGCTACTTCTTTGTAGATGGAAGGCTTTGCATCAATGATGTCACTTAACAATTCCACATAACTGGAGTGTGTACGATTCCTCTTTCTTTCTCTAGAATTCTCATCTAAAGAACCATACTTCTCTTCATCTTGGATGATCTCTCATGCCCAATTCGGTCTTCTCTTGTATGTGTTCACCTCTCGAGGTGGATCTACCAATCTCTATGGCTTGGTCATATCATGATATTCATATTATTCTAAATATATTTCTTCAATCACGGTGTCTCTAACCCTGGGAGCTTAAGGTTTTTCTTCATGTACTTTGTCAAAGAGAATCTGCCTCAATCTCCTAAAGGTTGCATCCTCATTGAAGGTAACATCTCTGTTGGTCTCTATCTTTTTGAATCCCAGTATAGAGACTATGTAATCCTTCGATGTGTCATTGTATCTAATGAATATGCCATTATTTCCTGAAGGATCCATCTTCGTTCTCTTCTCTTTGGTTACATGTATATAAACTGGGAATCCAAATATTCTAAGATGGTTGAATTTTGGTTTCTCTCCGGCCGAGAACACTTCTTCTGTAGTTTTGTTCTCTAGCACACAACGTGGTGTTTTGTTCTAGAAATAGACTGTTGTTCTGGCCACTTCACCCCATAAGTGCATTGGGATATCTTGATCATGGATCACGGCTTTCACATATTCACTTATTATTTGGTTTTTCCTCCATGCAACACCATTCCATTGTGGATTGTAGGGAGTGCTCAACTCCCTCTTAATCCATGATTCTTTTCATAAAGATTTGAAACTATCTGAAGTAAATTCACCAATGTTATATGATCTCAAGGTCTTTATTTTATTTTAAGTATGGTTCTATACAAGGGATTTGGATTCTTTGAATTTACCAAATAATCCGTCTTTTGTCTTCAAAAAATAAATCCAAGTTTTGTGGGAGTAATCATATATAAAAGAAACATAATATGCATAATCACATAGAGAGTTGGATGACATGGGTCCACATACATCTGAGTGTAAAATCTTCAATATCTCCTTTGCTTTGCTTTCACTTCATGGAAATGGATTCTTCACATCCTTTGCATACACCTTCATGCTTTGTCTGGAGTTCTAGTAGACTAATCACCACTTTTCTTACGATCGGTAATGCCTTGTAGTGTATATGTGAAAGTCTTCAATGCCATAGTTCACTTGGTTCTATTGCTTCATGAACCAATGTTGTTTTTGGATGGCCCTTCAATTTGTACAAGCCTCCCGCTTTCTATCCAATTACCAATGCATAATCAAAGGTATTACCTTTGGGCCAGATAAGAACTTGGCCATCAACAAATGAAACTCGAAATCCTCTTGCATAGAGACTTAATATGGATAAAAGATTCTTCTTCATTCTAGGTACATAGAGAACATCTTTCATCTTGATAGACTTTACCGAGTCTAGCTTGCAGGATGATTGTCCTACTCCTTTTATGGGATATTTATAGTCATCTCTAAGTTTCACCTTGTAAGGTGAGTCTTATTTTTTCATATGGGTGAGGTGATTCTTGAACCCGGTCATATTATTTGAAGCACCACTATTTACAAGCCAAATATAGCTACCATGAGTAATCGTACCTATGAGTGCTAAGATCAAGACATATTATTCATCACTACTTGAGTCCTCATTGAATTTCTTCTTGACTGGATCATCATATTCATTAATGTGAGAATGGTGTCTCTTCTTTTTTCCTTTCTTTGCATGGATTTCACCTTTGGGGAAATCTTTCACAAAATTTTCCTTCTCATCACAAGTGAAACATCTCAGTTGTGAGAGGTCCTTCTTTGGAAATATTTTCTCCTTGTAAGAGTGTTCCTTCTTCTTGTACTTTCCCTTATTAGAATGAGTTGTTAGGGCTTGATTGCAATCATCTCCAAAATTTTCTTCTCTTTCTACTAATTGAGATTCTTCTTGTGTTCATTCCTCCCATAGTCTACTGAACTTGGTGATATTCCTTCTAGAACAAATTCCTTGGATAAATGATTCCCATGATATTGGGAGATGATTCAAGGGGTCATTACCACTTATTCTTCCTTAGCATTGTGACTTGTCTCCAATAGCTTGTAGTTGTTCCTTGATCTGGAAGACCCTCGTGAAATAGGATTGAATGCTTTTTGACATATACATCTTCACACCCTTGAGTTGAGCCCTCAAGATCATATTCCTATTGATATTATTTCCTTCATATATGATGGCTAGTGCATCAAACATCTCCTTGGGAATATTCAATAATGATACATGTGGGATCAAATGGTCATTGATAGAATCTGCAATGATCCTCTTGCCTTTAACTAAGTTCTTCTTATGCTTAGATTTGTCCTCATCTCCCTTTGGATCTGCAACTTCTTCTCTAACATAGTTCTCCAAGTCATGCTATTATAGTATGAGAAGCACTCTATAACTTCCATGCTTGGAAGTTATCAACTCCTTCAAGCTTGTCCTCAAGCTTGGTACTGTTTGTACTCTTGATAAGAATGAGAACCTCAAATAGAAATAAATGGTGCATATGTGTTATATTCTTTGCATGTTTTTTGGGGGAGGAGGTGCACCCATGAGAAGTGCATCTGACGTTCCCTACGACACCTTCATGAAAATAGGTCGGTAGGACGTTTTCAACAAGAGCATAGCAAGTGCCAAATTGTTTGGGTTGTTTTCGACTATTTTTGGGTTGTTTTCTAAAAATATGATATTTAATCCTGGTTAAGGGATTGTGGTCTATTGTCTAATCTAGGTTAACGAAGTAAGGTATTGGAGGTTGTGAAATACCTATATTATATTGTGAGTGATTCATAATGATAGTGAGAAAATAGGAGGTGTGGCTCCAAATTTTGTTTGTTTTTTCGGTTAAGGGTTTCTAGGGTAAATCTATGTGTTTTATGTGTGAATGCAGTGGTGTAATATTTGTTTTGATTAAATGAATTGTATCTTTTTCTTATTTGCGCATGTTTAAAACTTATATGGGGTATAAGAGATCGATTATTGGCATCAGGGGAATGCCTTTGCTACTAATGGTTCGACGTGGTTGATAGATTTTGGATATGTGATAAATATGGGTTCAGTGGGATCTTTGTAATTTTGATTTGTGCATTGAAAGAGAATGGAGAGCAATTCGATAATTGATATCAATAAATTTAACGACTAGAATTTTGAGCTATGGAAGATCAAAATGGAGAATCTTCTTGTAGATTGAGAATAGTGGATTGTTGTGGATCCAAGTACAAAACCCACTGGGACATCACAAGAAGATTGGGATAAATTAGAAAGAATGGTAAGGAGTACAATTATATTATTCTTATCGGACTCTATGTTGTTGAACGTATCTAGAGAAGATAATGCGGTAAATATCTGGGTGAAGCTAGTGTTAGGATTAATTATATTCCTCCCTTGACCACCATAGTCTAAAACTCATTTTATAGCTTAGGATTATGTTTTCACTTCGCTATTGCAATGGGGAACTAATATGGGCCCACCTACCACTTGATGTGCATGTTTGCATGAGTTTAGGATCTCTATAGGCCAACCCCAATAATTTACAATCCCACACTAAATCATGGGAGTCCCATCATCAGTTCACCCTAGTTTTTGTTGAGTTACCCTTCGATGGACATCAATTAGTTGATCTTTAGTTATCCTAGCACCACATTTTCCTAATTTAAGGAGTTCATGCACCTTTTCCTACCTGCCTTGTTTAGTTAACTAACTGAGAACTGATTTAGCTATCCCGAATTACATTAGGAGCTTCTAGTGGTGATTTTCCCACATTGAGTTAGCACTAGAGTCAGTCCCATCTGGTGAATTTGAATCATACCTAGTGGATTCAAATTCTCCCTATTGTATCATCATTGGATTACACATAGATTAATGATAATAGATGCAATGTTATGCTGACAAATTTTTTTCTCTTGGTTGTTCAATTTCACCATGATTTTTTTATCATTGTACATTGAATTGCTTCTTTCTCCTTCAACTTTCTTTCATAGTGAGGTTCATTCCAGCATGAAGATCTTGAATCCTTGCTAAATTAAACATGGTATAATAGTAGGTAATTAGGACAACTTCAATCCTTGGAAACTTCCATTAATGCGCCAAATGAAGCTAGGTTCCACATAATTCTTGGTATCGTTTCCTTAATCCCTATATAAATTGTCCAAAGAAGTATATCTAGGTGTGATGCACACAGATAATGTGCACATGTCAAAGTAGAGAGTGATTGAATTGGTTTCCTTCAAATTGAATTCATTTTTGTAGTTAAAATTAAAGAATTCATAAGAGTTGTGTTGGTCCTTGAAGCTACAAGATGGAGAATTTAGTAGCCTTGACACCCAGGATCCTCACACCCATCAACTATCTTGATTGGAGGCATTATATATAGATAGTGTTGCACAACAAAGGTCAGTACAGGGTTACCATGGGAAAGGAAGTCGAACCACAACATCCTCTTAAGAAATTGAAGTATCTGAACAAGTTGGATGAAGCATTTGGATTCATGTGCAATCATATCTCCAGGGAGTTACTCTTCCATATTGATGGATTAAAAACTCCAAGGAAAGTATAGCATAAGGTTGAATTACTATTTGGAAAGTAAGATGAGTTGAGAGGCCATATTCTGGAGAATGAGATGGTTTCTCTTCATCCCAGCAACTTAGAAACCATACAACAATTCTTATCCAAATTCAAATCCTTGTTCATGTAGTGCAAGCAATGCAGGGTTGACAATAAGGACAAAAATTGGTGCTCTCAATTTTGAGCAAATTGGGCACATAATTCTCTGTGTTCGTATCCACCTTTCACTCCAAAATATTAAGAAATCCTAATTTGTGAATTCCATCCTTGGATTCCTTCACAAAATTGCTTATTCAGGAACAAGATAAGCTAATATAGATGGGATCCCTCAAAGCATCCAAAAATGAGGCTCTCTTAGTTGTGGAGACTAAGAATGTGCAAGAAAAAGGGAAGAAGAAAGGAAAGGAAAAGAATAACACAAATTTCAATCCTAAGGAGAAGTAGAATCCTTTAGAAGGAGCCTCAGGTTCCAAGAAGGACAACCACAAAATTTTGACAAGGATAAGTGCTCATACTGCAAGAGAGGGAATCATCCAAAGAACCCATGTATGAAGAAACCATATACCAAATGTCTAGACTCCTTGAACGGAACAATATTTCCCTTCCTGAAGGTGTAAGGAAGCCCGATCTTGGAAACAAGACTGAAGATCATGAGATATGCTCTGCTCTAAAGGAATCATTTTCTCAGTCTCTAACTTTTATGATTGATTTTAGAGCCTCCAACCACATGGTGGCCTCCAAAGAATAATTCTCTTCTCTGGATATCTTTGGTGGACCAAGCATTCACATGGGACGTGACTCTCAAATTCAAGCTATTGGGAAATATTCAATTAAATTTGAGCATGGAGTGTTCAAGAATGTCCTATATGTTCTCGCCCTAGAATAAAATTTGTTGTCTGTATACTAGATGACCCATAATGCCTCACCCAAGTGAGTTACATTTGATCCTGACTCAATGGAGATTTTATAATTTTATACTAGGAATCTAATAGTGAAAGGAGCTGCAAATCATGCCTTCAAGGCATATGAATTTTCTCATTTTCTTCCTAACCCGTATCCAAGTTCCCTATTGACTCCTGTTAATGATACAAGTAGGATTTGGCATGAGATATTTGGCCATCTGAGTTTGAAATATGTCCAGCAGTTGCACAATGAAGAGATGGTTGAGGGATTACCTCTCATCAAGTCCTATGAAAATGTCTATAATGGTTTCTTGGTTGGTAAGCACCCATCGAGAAGGCATGAGGTTGGGAAGGAAAGAAGAGATGCATCTGCACTTTATTTGGTTCACAGAGATGTCTCCAGACCAATTCCTACAAAATCTATGAATGTATCGAGATAACTTATGACCTTCATTGATGAATACTCAAGGTATTGTTGGATATACTTCCTTAAGCAGAAGTCTAAGGTGTTTGAAACCTTTAAAACTTTAAAGGCCTTAGCTAAGAACACTCTTGGGAAGAATATCAAAGTACTCAGATCAAATAATGGAGGAGAGTACAACAAAAGATAATTCTAGCAGTTGTGTGCTTCAACAGGTATTCAAATGCAACACTCAATCCCATACACACCACAACAAAATAGTGTATCTGAGAGGAAGAAACAATATTTGAAAGAGATGGCTACATGCCTTATTGAAGCAAGAAATATTCCATCATATCTGTGGGTTGAAGTAGTGAACTATGCTTCGTAAATCGAAAAGAGAGTTCCCTACAATTCATTGGTTGGGGTCACTCCATTCGAAGAATTGATGGGACATAAGCCTAATGTCTCACATCTAAGGGGTTTTGGCTCCAAAGCATGGGCCAGAATTCCAACTGACAAGAGGAAATCCTTTCAACCTCAAAATACTGAATTCATACTGTTGGGATATGCGGATGATGTAAAGGTTTACAAACTGATGGATATTGCAACTATAATATGCCCCAAATATTTAAGTGTCCGGCTTAATGAAGATCCATTGCATGATCTACAACTATCTGAAGAGGAAGGTATAATTACTCAATCAATTCCATTTGAAAATGATGATGACGTCTTAACTAATATTTCATATTCAGAGTTCGAAGATGAGGATCAAGATGATCAATATCTTGATATTAAGAATGAAGCTCAACCAGATCTAGATCTAGTTCCAACACCCCCTCCCAACCCAAGGCCTAAATGGCCCCAAAAGCTCATTGAAGTTGCTGGGAATAGTGTTGGTGATGCATATGACAAAATAAGAACAAGATCTCAATATCAGGATGGAAACCTTGCACTCTATCATACAGATCCACTTCTCCCAGAGAGGTTCTTCATGATTATGGGGTCTAATCCTCAATGCTACAAAGAGGCTTAGCATGATCCAAGATGGCAAGAAGCCATGGATGATGAGTATGATTCACTACAATACAACAAGATCTAAGAGCTTGTCTCCTTTCGTCCTGGGAGGAAGCTATTTTAATGCAAATGGATCTACAAGACCATAGTAGTAGAAGATGGATCCACTACCAAGTACAATGCTCAGTTAGTTGAAAAGGGGTACTTGTTGGAGCAGTTAGTCGGTGAGCCAACTAGTTGAATAGCTAAATAATTAGATATTAGGTCGGCCTCTTAAGGTTGTGTCGGTTGATCAAACCGACATGTAGTTATATGTAACTATTTGTAAATCATATATATTAGGCTGTTGAGCTACATGAGAACTCGGTTCAGTTCTGTGTATGTATGGACCCTCATGTTATAATATAATATGTTATTCCCGATATCTATGTTCTTGTCTCTTGTGTCTATTATGTCTACATGATTCAATGTGTATTATTGGTAACCCTCTGTGATATGTGAGATTACAACATTGGTTCCATTTCCGGTAGTACATATCTGAATGTAATGACTATAAGCAAATGATATCATAATAGGAGATTAAGAATTGGTGGGAGAGTAATATAGCAAATTATTTGCAAAATTACGCAAGGAGAAACAGATTAACCATTGCTTGAGTGAAGGAGAAATTCTTCACTAAAACACATGAGAAGTTTGTAGAATCGGTACCCCATCTTTTGAAAAAACTTTTGGATGAAAAACCAAAAGCAACTAAGGACCAAGAGCTTCTGGAGAAACTGATTCAAGGGGGACGAACAAACCTGTCAGAGTGGTTTGAAAATATCATAGATGAATTCTGTGAGGAGCAAGCCATAGAAGAAAGAACTTTGATTGAAACCGTTCAGAAAAGATTCTATACACACCTTACCGAGCAGTTCCTGTGCTCCTTACCGACCCTATTGTGCAAATTCCTAATAGAAAAGGGAGTGGGTCATAGTGTAGAACCTCATCCGTCACTACATGAACCACCACAAAATTCTAATTGGGTGTAGAAACAGAAAAAGTGGGAAAAATTCATTGCCAAAAGGGAGTGGGAGTATTTCCTAAGCAAGTAAACATAACTATCCAAGATTTCTAAAGCGTCGGGTAGGCTATGGGGGGTAGCTGGTCATATGTCGTGGTAAAGTGAAGAGGATTATAATCGAGTGAAGGAAATGCGATCACCAACAATGAAAATTCAACCTAAAAAGGAAATCAAATGAACAGTGACACACAAAGGTATGACGGATTTACAGAAAGTAGAAAGAGAGAAGAGGCTGAAAAGAAGGGAAGAGAGAAGAGAACAGGCTATAGCACTGCAAAGAGGAATGACTACTAGGGTGACAGACCAGGAAATAAATCTGCCAAAGTCAGGTCATGACCAACAGGAAGAAGGCATGGATGAAGAAGCATCACCCATGGAAGAGGACTTGTGGATAGAGCAGCGTGAAGCTCTCCAAATAGAAATCACCCAGGAGATAAGACCTCTATCTCCAACGAATCCGAGTACCATGATACAAGCCATTGTTGAAGAAGAACTGAGACTAAGAGCTAGTGATTTTGGTATATAGAGTTAGCTAGACGATGAGGTAAACAATGATAATCATCTAATGATTCATCAACTGGAGGAAGTAAATTGGGTAACACTTTAGGAATACCCTTCCAAACGAAGTATCCACTTACTTTACCCGACCCATGAAGGAGCACCCCCCTACCAAACATAGCTTTGCAAATTATAGAACAGTTGGACCTGTAGACAAATCAGTGCAATTGGAAATCAACAGGAGAAATTGACCTGAATCGACTGCTTATCGGAGAAGAAATGACAAAAAAACGGTTGATGGGAATGAAAGTTCCATCGACAACAGCTTTGCACAACGAGACAAACAAAAAATCCCACTACCCCCACCACCGCCACCTCTTGGAGGAGACATCGACAGCAATACCGACATGGGTCATGTATCAGCACATATCCCTCTATATGAGGGTGATGAAGATCCTATACGACATTGGTTTGTCTGTGAGTCAATATGGGAGGCAAATCAAGTTACGGTTGAAGATTGATAGATGGCACAGTTCGTTGGTGCCTTGAGGAAAAGAGCACTAACATGATACATGACCTATATCGAGAGAAATCCCCAAGCATCTAAAGCAGAAATCAAAGCACAATTCTTATCTTTCTTTAAAACTCTAGACGCAAAACATCTGGCAGCCAAAAAGCTGAAAACAACATCTCAGGAGCCAGCAAAATCTGTCCGGGAATATGACAAATGATGGAAAGACCTCCTCAACCAACTGGACTATGTAATTAATGAACAACTATTAATTCAGTGGTTTCTTGCAGGTCTATCATAGAAAATCCAGCAGCACATAAGCTTGGAGACGTTTAAAATGTATGAAGGCGTGCTTACCAAAGCTTTGCAACTAGAGATGGACGAAGATTTCCCAGCATATCCCATGGATGCTAGACTGGAAGAACAACTAGAAATCATGCAAAAATCATTGAAAGAGCTGAACCTAAAGAATCAGTATGTCTGGTGCACAAAATTATCAACAACTGGACACACTAAAGATAACTGTCGGCAAGACATAAGTCAACAGGATGTTTGATTTGTTCAGACAAAATGCTTCTGCGACATTTGCCAAGAACATGGAGAACACCCAATGAAAGATTGCCCTTATAATATGTAAAATGACAAAACATCTTGGTGTGTAATCTATGAAGTAAAAAGTCACGCAACGACCAACTGCCATCTAAATTTAAAAACCAACAAAACTACCAAGCAGTCTACCAGACAAACGCAATCATGAAGAATAATGATAACAACCAGCAAAGAAATGATCAAAACAAGCCGAATAATCAAAGATATGAAGACCATCAATATGAATGCCGGTTCGACAACCATTGTGGAGGATATGGAGGTTGAGGTCGATTCTCTGGAAATCGCGACAATCGACCACGTTGGCCCATCCAGTGCTTTACATGCTACAAAGAAGGTCATCGATATCCAGACTACCCATACAAGGACAGAAATGATTTAAAGTTTTGTACTAGCTATGGTGTAGGTGATCACTCATTAGAGGATTGTCCTACCATGCTTGACAAAATCAATAAAAAAAATGTTAATGTCTTGTAGTGTGTTCAAAAACATGATGCAATCAATACAAAGAACCTACATATAGTAACCCGATAGGGACAAAAATTGGGAGTGGTAATCCATGTATAAGCAAAATAAAAGAAAAAAACAATTATCCTAACCCAGCTAAACAAAGACAATTGTATAATGACACAACGAATATATTTAAAGAATTTGCTAGACAAGAGGAAGCTGATGATAGTCGACAAAACATAGTTAAAGAATTAATACGTTTAGTACAAGACGATAAACCAATATCTCAATTTATTGACTTATTGTATAATATGAAGCATAATAATAATACGAAAAATATATGCAGTCTAAACCAAAAAGGCAAGAGTGATGCTGACCCACTTGTCGACCTAGAAATTGAAGGATACCATGTTCGACAAGTTGTACTTGACTTCGGTTCACAAGTAAATATTATGACTTGCAACACTTGGGAATAGTTGGGTATACCTCGACTATATGAGTCAGGAATATACCTCAAGTTACCCGACCAAGGTCGGATCCAACCCATTGGAGTTTGGAGAAATGTCGATACGACAATAAAAGGAATATCAACCAAAGTATAATTTGAAACTATTGACCCTAAGGAAGGATCCAGTTCCTTCCCAGATTTAGTAGGTCGACCTTGGGGAAGAAAAATGAAAGCATCAATATCCCTAGACAAAGAAAGGATAAAACTAAAAGGGAATGGATAGAAAGTCATAGTACCTATCCACCCATCCCAAAAAGAACCTTAGATAGAACCTATTGATGAAGAAGTTGACATCCGACAACTATATCAAATACAAAATAATGAAGACTACACAGAACCCAATATATATGGCGAGATTCAATTAGGCAATCAAGATTCAGTAGGATACAATTCAGACGCAGAATTATATGATTGGGAAGTTGAAAACTATGAGACCCAAGCAAGAGGGTGCTGGACCATTCAGAAAGTATAGAGAAAACCAGTCCAACAAAGTTTTTCAGTTTCCATTATCCCAAAAATATTCGAGAAGAATAGTAGGGAATATCCTACCTTAAACCCAACAAATGTAAGTATCAGATAGATCCCAAGGTATAAAGAAAGGGAATCACCAATTATGCATATAGAACAAGTATCTAAAAACATAGGTGAACATGGCCGACTACAAAGCTTAGTAGAAACCTTTACAGGACAATATTCTAGATGGTGGGACACCCATCAATCAAGATTGCAGACATGGACAACAAATTCGACTTACTTCATAGAAATATTCGAATGAAAGAAACTAATCAAATAGGCGCAAATACCTGTGTTCATCCAAGGGAAAGACCCAGAGGAACACATAATATCATGCAAAAAAGAGTGTAAAAGACTAGGATATAAAGACGAATGTACATGGCCACGCCTATTTCCATCGACGGTAGCCAACTTACCAAACAAATGGTATAAAATGGAAGAAGCACGAGGTGAAACATTTCAATGGCACAAAGTTAGAGAGAACTTCATTAAAGACTTTAGCTTTATACCATAGAATGAAAAGTTAGTCAAAACTGCAAAACAAATAAAAGCATTTATAGAACCAACCAGGAACAACACTCTGATACAAAACTATGATCGACCAACAATACCATGTAATAACATACAAACCAAGATAATACCACAGTCGACAAGAATACAAATGGAAAACAAAAAATCTGGAAGGGAAAACTTTTCGATGGAAATCATACCATTCAGAAACACCAAAACCAATTCGCACAGTACTTAAAGTCAAGATAGCCGACAAAGAAGATAACGACTGAATGACCACAACAAACTTTCCTGCTACATTCTCAAAATTCAAAGAAGGGAGTCGACTGATCAATGAAGCTAAAGCACCAGAATGGCTAGATGCCAAAGTTAAAACTAAAGAGTTTGACATATCAAATGATGATCGACCAAAAATAGAAAAAATCGGCGATTATTGGAGTGAAGAACAAACAACCAAAATAGTAAACCTACTGAAATAATTCCAGGATGTATTCGCTAGAGACTATAAATATCTCAAAGGACTAGTCCATGAAATGGGTGAAATGAAGATCAACATTAAAACTGATGCCTGACTTGTAAAGAAGAGGCCATACAAATTATATCATAAATACAAAGAGATAGTCAAGAAAATGGGCAAGCCCAATGGTCTTACAACCAAAGAAACACAACCCGACAAAACTAAGGATCTGTGTCAACTTTAGAGAATTAAATAAAGTCACCTTAACATACCCATTCCCAACACCATCTGCAGATGAAATCCTAAATGAAGTTGCAGGACATGAATGCTACTCGTTTACAGACAGATTCTCAGTGTAAAACCAAGTACCA
Source organism: Pseudotsuga menziesii (assembly GCA_001517045.1). Classification (NCBI taxonomy): domain Eukaryota; kingdom Viridiplantae; phylum Streptophyta; class Pinopsida; order Pinales; family Pinaceae; genus Pseudotsuga; species Pseudotsuga menziesii. The sequence continues at coordinate 1,139,700 of LPNX010386007.1, read as the reverse complement.
ATAGCCAAAGAAGACCAAAAAAAGACGACATTCGTATGTGAATTTGGCTCATTTTCCTACAGAGTTATGCCTTTTGGTCTCAAAAACACACCTGTAGTATTTTCAAGAATTGTTGTCAAAACATTTCAAGAATATATCTACAAAACAATGGTAGTATATTTTGATAATTGGACGATATACTCTATGCCGAAAGATCACTGCAAATGGCTAAGGATCATGTTGGAACGATGCTGAAAAATCCAGCTATCTCTGAACATAAGGAAATGCATATTCCTAACTCCTATAGGGATACTATTAGGGCACATTGTATGCAAAGAAGGCATCAAGGTCAACTTTGCAAAGATAAAGATTATCCTCGACTTGAAACCACTAGTGAACCCAAAACAAGTCAGGGTACTACTTGGTCATACAAGATATTACAGGAAATTTATGAGATACTACTCAGATGTGACCTATCCACTGGAATAACTATTAAGAGAAGATCAGGATTTTGATTGGAGATATGAATGTAACACATCATTTGAAACACTAAAAAGGAAACTAGTAGAGGCACCTATCCTAAGGTTCCCGAATTGGTCGATCAAATTTCATGTACATATCGATGCATCGGGCCTAGCAATAGGTGCAATCTTAACACAACTAGGGGACAATGGAATGGATTACCCTATAGTTTATAGTAGTAGAAAACTAAACAAGGAAGAAAGAAACTATTCAACAACAGAGAGAGAAGCATTAGGAATGGTTTTTGCACTACAGAAGTACCGACATTACATACTAGCCAACCCTTTTATCTTTTATACTGACCACCAAGCATTGAAATACCTTGTAAACAAACCTCTACACCATGGAAGGATTTGTCGATGGCTACTACTATTCCAAGAATTTGAATTCGAAGTCATTGTTAGACCAGGAAAATTAAATGTCAGACCCGACCACTTATCAAGAATCGACACAGGAGGAGCAGGCAGGAGTCGAAGATGACCTACCGGACGCACACTTATTTTGAATAGAAGTTGTCCCGACATAATTAGAGGAAATGGCTCAATTCCTAGAAAATGGTCAAGCACCAGAGGGCATGAGCATGAAAAAGAAACAAATATTAGTTATGAAGGATGCAACATACAACCTCATAAATGGATTTTTATATAAAATGGGCTTGGATGACATCCTCAGACGATGCGTATTAGAACAAAAAAGAGATAATATCATGTACGAAGCACATTATGGACTAATGGGACGACATTTTCAAGTAGATACAACTGCCAAGAAAATCCAACAATCAGGGCTATGGTGGCCGACACTATACAAGGATTGCAAAAAGTTTGCTAGCCAGTGCAATAGATGTCAATGACTGGGTCGACCTCTACCTAGTACAGAAATTCCCTTGATATCACTAGACCCAAGTTTGACATTTGAAATTTGGGCCATCGACTTCATAGGACCATTCCCAATACCAGCAAAAAGAACAGGTGCAAGATACATAATAACCGCAATAGAATATGTAACCAAGTGGGAAAAAGTAGAACCTGTTGACACATGTTCTAGTGAGATAGCTTCTAAATTAATCTACAAAAATATAATTACCAGATTTGGATGCCCAATAACCCTAATCAGTGACCAAGGTTCACACTTTATTAACAAAACTATCAAAACACTAACAGACCAGTTCAAAATTGACCACTAACATAGTACAGCTTATCACCCTCAGTTAAATGGAGAAATAGGGGAATTCAACAAAACATTAACAAGGGGCTTAACAAAAATATGCAACACCAACAAGGATGATTAGGATGAAAAAATCCCCGCAGTATTATGGGCTTACATAACAACATACAAACACTTGACCGACCAAACACCGTTTCGACTAGTCTATGGCCAAGAAGCAGTCGTTCCACTACATTTTCGACAACAAAAACCTATCATAGCAGATATTTTACATGTCAAGGTTGAAGAAGGTAGAAAGGACCGACTAATGCAATTAAGCAATCTAGAAGAGCATCGACTGCTCGCTTTGCAACACCAAGAAATCCAAAAACAATAGCAGAAGGCTTGGCATGATCGCAATATCAAAAACAAAAATCTATTGGTAGGGGACCTCGCCTTACTGTACAATAGTCGAGCAAAAGAAAAACCAAAAAAGTTACACACAGAATAGATGGGACCTTATGTTGTCAAAGATATTCATGCCAATGGATCAGTCCGACTAAGGACATTACAAGGCATAATATTTCAGAAACTTGTTAATGGTGCCCAACTAAAATGATACAAAAATTAACAGAAGTTAAAAAAAAAGAGACATACATATAACGACCATAACTGTCAGAAAAAACTAAAAAAATCTAAAAATCCCCAAAATAACAAAACAGAACCAACACCCATAAACCAGAATGGTAGGAAACTTCAAAAGATATAATAACCAGCAGTTCAACAACTGACACCAACCCCTTCGACATATCGCCATCGACCACTCCCATGATCAAAATCGATCGATGACCTTGAAGATCAAATCACGCCTTCTTGACTATGGACAGAAGGAGCGCCAAAATCAAATCACATTTAACACAAACTCCAGAGACTGTGCTGGACCATCACTTCCACCATTAATACATCCATCAATAGAAACATCACCTGCTCCACTTATAAATATCAGGCCAGAAAAAAATCATTTATCGTATTTTGAAGAGATAAAACAACTGATTATTCCAAAAATTGAGAGCCGAGACCCTGTAAGAAAAGCCAACCAAGAGACCGATAAGATGGCCACCAAGCAAACCAGAGCCATAGCTACAAAAAGAAAAGAACTGCAATCCGTCGAAACCCCACTGATGAGAAGATTAAGAAATATAAAAAATTCCAAGGTATAGGAAACCTCATGGACCAAAACCTAGGAAGAAATCAAAGAATGGGCTTACTAGGACAAGAAAATGACACCAAAAGTGGAGAAGATAAGCTACAGCACCATCATGAGTTACATGAACACACTGTTCATGGCAATCTTTGGAGGAACGAAATAAACAGTAGTGAAATTTATCATTAGTCGGTATCAAAATGGTAAATTTTACTTCGACCAACCGGTAGAAATTTTTGGGGAAGTAATATACAAACTTACCGATCTATCAAATTAGGGCGACCCAGTCCCTATTGGTATAAAAGAAGGACTGATAGAATGACTAACTGGAACACCAAAAGGGAAGAACTCAAAAGGGCTAATGATCAATCAAATTCAATCCCAGATGCCACAAATCGTGGCCAAAATCATAGCAACAGGACTCACTCCTACATGTCGAGGGAGTGATCTAAAACTAGACATGCTAGAAGCAGTCGACACAATAGAAACTACAGGGAAAATTTACTGTTGGGCTCAACATGTTTCCGACATGCTCAAGAGTATATGTGAGAAATGTCAGGAGTCGACTGGGATTATAAGGTTCCCATATCTGATACTTTGGATAGAAATGTACCACTTGTGCCCAGTAAGGGCCAAGCAGTTCCAAGAACCGCACAAGTACCACATGTGGAGGTTCAAGCCATTTTCACAGAATGGAACACTGAAAGAATTGGAAAATGGTAAAGTAATGCTAGAAAACTGGTTCCAAAACTTGAAAATCCAGACAACTAGATGGAGGGTGCCTTAGAACATCTGAAGAAGTCTACCAAAAACAACACATATTCAACTCGAGCTCGACCACATAGCATTTTGGTACATGCAAGGGTAAAAAGCAACAACGAAAACTCTCAACTACTACCCAAAAGTTGAAGATATTTTTCGATAGCTAGCTTGACAATCCAATACAAAGTTATCAATACTAGCAAAATCCAAAGAAATAAATCAACCAATCGAAGAACCATTGATAGACCAAGAAAAATAGGAGGACTACAAACTCCGATTACATATCAGTATCTTCATGTTGGACGATATATCGACAGAGGACACCAACAGACTACAAATAACAACTATACCACCACCAACCTAAAGGGGAAGTACACCAATAGAGCAGCAGGTAACTAAACCAGTGGAGAAAAGTATCAATCCGACCAACCAATAGGAGAGAGAAGAAGAACTAAAAGAAGATATTGAATCAAATAATCTGGAATATACTATGACAAAAGAAAACTTAAGGAAAATAGAAAAGGAAGTAGCAGCCTCAAGGAAGAGGAAGGAAAAAGGGAAAAAGGGAAAGGGAAGTGCAAAAACAAGAAGCCAGACCAGATGACAGTAGCTCGACGATAGTAAGAATGAACAAGTCGAGTTTCTATCAAAATGCAGAAAATTAGTTCAAACAGTAATACCGGGACCTCTAGAGGCTGACACCGACAAGCCGCTTGAAAAGGCATACAAGCTATTTGAAAGCATGACGTCAACTCTACAATCACATCTACTAAATAAAAAGGAAGACCAAAAAGAGGAGGCATACAGACTATTAAGGAAACAATACACAACATTCTCAGAAGCTCACAAAGTGCTGCAAGACCACCTGTAAGAATATGTCATCACAGAAGAAGTACTCCGTGATTGGCCCACTTATTATGGGCAAGTATTTCAGAAAACCCAACAGGCCCGAGAACAAATTCAAGTGTTGGAAAGAAGAAAAGGCACTGAACAAGCACTGAGAAACACGATACAAGATCAAATTGTATTGGAAACAGCCAAACTACAAAAACTAGAAAAACAAGCACACCAATGGGTACAACAAGCACTACAAGCCTTGATAGACTAGATACAATCTGCCCACAGATGAAAAGACAACTGGAGGCAGTAGAGGAAAAATATCAATTCATGGGACCTGACATGGAAAGCATAGTAGAACTGTCCATCCAGGATAAGATGTCAACCTTATCAAACATCACAGCATTGACTATCGACATCTAGAAAGTATTACAGAGCTGGGCATAATTTCAACACCAAATGGCCATTACAGTAGAAGCAATTGTGGAAATATGCGTACAGAAACGAGCAACCATCCGACTACATAGTCCATGAAGACAAACAATACCAGAAACAACTACCTAAGACAACACACTTTTGAGGTGCCTCCCCAGTTTTTTCGGGACAAAGAAATATTTTGTTCCTGGGGGAGATGTTGGAGGAGCTAGTCGGTGAGCCGACTAGTCAAATGGTCGACTAATTGGAGATTAGGTCGGTCGCTTAAGGTCATGTCGGTTGACTGAACTGATAGGTAGTTATATGTAACTATTTGTAAATCATATATATTAAGCTGTTGAGCCAGATGAGAACTCGGTTCAGTTCTGTGTATGTATGGACCCTCAGGTTATAATATAATCTGTTATTCCCCATATCTATGTTCTTGTCTCTTGTGTCTATTATGTCTGCATGATTCAATGTGTGTTATTGGTAACCATCTGTGATCTGTGAGATTACAACAGTACTCACAAGTTCATGGGTTGTACTACAATGAGACATTCACTCATGTTGCAATAATGGATTCCAAAAGGATAGTTTTGGTCTTTACATCTTCAAAGAGGTGGGAGGTTCATCACATGGATGTGAAGAGTGTTTTCCTCCATGGTGGCCTGGAAGAAGATATCTACATGAGACAACCTAAAAGGTACACTGAAGATTCATCATTGGTTTGCAAACTAAGGAAATCTCTGTATGGGATCAAGCAATCCTAAAGGTAATGGTATGCCAAGATCGATTCCTTCTTACAGTCACATAAATTTGAGAGGTGCATTTCTGACGAAAAATGTCTACATGCAAGAGAAATAAGGATAATTACTGTTGATTGTTCTATATGTGGATGACTTTGTCATCACCAATGGGTCAGCTACTAGATTGAGGGATATCAAATCAGCTTTGAGAAAGGAAATCTCCATGACTCATCTAGTGTTGCTAAGGCAATTTATTAGCCTTGAATTGAATCAAAATGATTCGGGATCATGATTACACAGTCGAGATACATCAAATTTTTTCTCTAAATACTCCATAGGACTGATTTTAAAGCAATATCCTTCCCATTATTATTTGGCATCAAGTTGGAAGAAGGTGGTTCCACACCACTGGTTGATAGTACACTATACAAATAGTTGAGTGGTATCATATTGTACCTCACCCATTCGAGGCCAGATTTATATTATGTTGTGAGTGGTGTTTCCATATTCATGAAGGAGCCACATGATCTACATTATAAAGCACCAAAATGAAACTTGCATTATGTGCAAGGTATGAGAGAGTTTAGGATCCACTATTATGTTTGTGCTCAGTTAGATATGATTGGTTTTACTGATTCAGACTGGGTTGGTAATAGTAATGGCAGGAAATATAAATCTGGATTTGTGTTCATGTTAGGATCTAGACTAATATGTTGGTCTAGTAAGAAGCAAGCAACTCTTACTCTCTCTTCAGTAGAAGCAGAGTATCGGGGGGTTGTGAATGCAACTATTCAAGTAGTTTGTCTACATGGGGTTTTGACAAAGTTTGGAATTAGCACTTATCCTTATGTAAATCTCTTCTGTGATAATCAAAGTGCAATTAAGGTATCCATTGATCTAGTACAAAAGTAGTGGACCAAGCACATTGAATTCCACACAATACATCCAAGAACTACTGCATGGTAAGGATATCATTCTACTTTACTACCCTCTAGAGGAGCATCATGCAAACATATTCACCAAATATTTCACTGAAAATAGATTGGTCTATCTCATATCTCCTCTTGGTGTAAAGGTTTGATTCAGTTATTGTTCCTATTTTTTCTCATTTTGAGGGGGGGGTGGGGTCCCATGAGGTTTTCCCCATTTCTTCAGTTTACTGAGTAGTAAATTTTTGCATTAGATTGTATGGGTGACCTTTGGTCATAGTTTCCATTGTTAGAATTGTTGTGCCATTTAGATATTCAAGCAATGAGTCAAATATTATTGATGCAGTAAAAGAGGAATGAAGATACACATTGAAAAAATTAAACCACACAGGAAACAAATGAGTATAGCTCAGATAATTACAATATCTTTCTCATTAATTAATCCAGTGTTACAATAGTGTTACATAGGAAAATAATTTGAATCATTAGGGATGAATTGGAATATCCCAACTAGATGTGACTGTATTTGACTGAATAGTTAACTACGGATGTCTCAATCACTATCGGAGTCCAAGTGGTTAACTCCAGATGTCTAATCAAGTCACACAATTAGTTATAATCAGTTAACTCAGTCTAACTGAAGTGGTAGGTGAGGAAAAGCACCTTATCCACATGCAATCATGTCTAACTGGCGCTAACTGAGTTGATTGTGATCTAACTGAAAGTATCTGGAAAATAATTAAGCTTAACTAGTTCCAACTCCAATTGACTGAAGGAGGTTGATGTCGAGATGCCCAGTGGCTCCTAAAATGTAGGGAATGGCCTAGGAGGCACCTAAACTGATGCATGCAAGTGTAGTAAGTGGAAATTAGCCTCTATCGGTGTTCCCCAAACTCTAGTAATTCGTACATGTGGCCCCATTAGGCCAAGTGGACCCAATGGTACTAGTGGACCCAAATAATTAAATAAAACTCCTAAGTTAGGCTAAAATAATATAATAGACAGTTTGGTCAAGGGAGGATTATAAATCCTAAAACCACCCCTGAATCCTAACTTGGACAACTATGGGCCTTGGAAAGAAGGCTATAAGTCACCCATATACAATCTAAAAGATAAAAAATGCTGCCTAATTAATCGAGGAAATAGGGGAAAACCTCATGGGAACCCCCCCCCCCCCTTAAAATAAGCAGGAACCAGGAAATACAAGTTAAAAACTTGCAAAATCTTTTGCTGCAATTTGCAGCACTACGCAACAACAAAGCAATATTCTGGATCTTCTGTGCAGCAACATCCTGAATCTATGCATGTGAACCTCTAAATCCAAACAAAGTGATTATGTCTGGAGGAATCTTCCTCTTTGGAAGAAGAAGAATGTGCTCAACTAAATCAAGAAAATAGGCAGCTAGAAGATGAAAACTGGACCTATGTAGAGCAACTGAAATCAATTGATGAGAGAGAAAAGGTGCTTGAGAATTTGAACCATGTGAGGAACACCCAAGCAACTGATATATTTCAGCCTTGAACATTGAACCATGTGTGGTAAAAGCAGCCCCAAGTGTTAGGAGCAAGTGTCCAGGCGAATGTAGAATGTCTCCATCTTTACTAGTTCTGTGAGGAGATGAGCCTGTGATCAAATAGATAGGTAGAAAATCCATGGGACTGTGCATAGAGAATAATTCAGCTCCATAATCTGATATAGATTCATAAATAATCAATGAATCACAAAATATAATATCAGCAAACTCATAAGAGGAAACTAACATCAAATCCCCAATAGCAGGTTTGAAGGAGACTTGCAGTACTTGATTTGTCACACCAAAATTGATGAAACTAGATACAAGCATGACCGAAGGCTCTTGGAATTTAAAAATTGAACCAAATATCAGATCAGATCCACAAAGGTTCATAACAGATCCAAAAGTGAGGAATGATATCAAATCCCCAACAACAATTTTGAAGGAGACTTGTGGTACTTGATTTTTCACACCAAAATTGATGAGAGCGGCTTCAAGAATTATTGAAATCTCTTGAAACTTAAAAAATGAACCAAATAATGTCATATTAAATCCAAATAAGATCACATCAAATTAAAATAGGTTCATATCATATCCAAGAGTGCGCTCCACCGAGATGGTAGATGCACAATTTTCTCCTTCTTCAAAATTCTAAAAATTGGTGCATGCAATCATGTAGGAATTTACCGGAAGCTCTAGATCAATGAGAGTGAATGGATCACTCCTACAATATGATATTATTTCCAAAATATCCATGGTATTACTTATCTGCACACCAGAAACACCATTAGAGATAGAGAAATCAAATTCCTCTTCCTTTTCTGAAACAATCACCGATAAACTATGCACAGAATTTAAAATAGAAGAACCACTGGAGAATTTTTGCAAAGAATGGAAGGAAAGTTTTTCTTAAAAAAGAGATATTTGAATGTCTTATTCTGGATTAGTCATGTGATGAGATGAGATATCAGATATCTCATACAGCTTCGGATCAGCGGGAGAAAGAGTCACTCCAAGGAGACTTTCTTCAATTCGAATTGACTATGAGGAAAATTCTGCTTCTTCTTCATCTTCAACAATTTTCTTTTCTGTAGGAGAGGGCATGAACTCATCATGCTAGATTTTATCCGAACCTCTATTAATAGATGGTATTTTAGAGTCATATCCCATATGAATTCTAGATCCTCCCTGTAGAGGGAAAGTGATGAAGGATTCCTTGGAGGAAACCATGTGGTTGTGTTGCAGCTGCAACTTTTTCTCCCAAATTAAAAAAAAAAAAATTGGACCCTCCTTTTAATTTTATCTTGCCTGGGAGTGTTTGGATTGCTGAACTCTGTTTTTTCCCTCTACTACAAATTTGGTTTTGCTTGAAGCTGATTTGAGGTAAATTTCTTTCATGCTTTGCAGAAAATTGCTTCATGTCTACAAATGCTTTAACTGTGGAGTTTTGAAAATGATGTCCTTTTGGTCTGAATGATTTCCTTCATCGCTATCGAAAGTCTATTTACATTCGAGTCAGAGCTTTGTTTCTCTTTTCTGTCATTGTTTCGGAGGTTAAACGAACTAATTTCATCGTTGCCCAACCTAAATCTTTGGAACACTTAACACTTTATTTTTCGGTAAATTTTCATTGTCGAAAGTTTTTCGGACAGTAAGTCGGTGCCATAGTCATCTATGCAGCCGCTGTTGCAGAGACTAAATGATGAACGACCTCATGGAAAGTTTTAATCCTCGCTAATTCTGAGGTTTTTATTGTTCAAACCTTTGATTGTTTTCAATGACTATGCTTTTATTTTCATTATCAGAATATTTTTTAACTAACGGTCGGAGTTTTAGTCTTCAATATCACAACCGTTTCGAAGGGTAAATAATGATCGGACCGATGGATAATTTTAATTCCACCGATTCCGTGGTATTATAGGTTCAAACTTTCTACCTTGTGGTGATTTTTTTATTTTGTTTCTCTATCAGAATGGTTTTGATGATTGAATCGGAGGGCTAGTCCTCTGTGTTGCTGATACGGTGGGACCTTTGAGTTTTGAATCGCCGATTTTTAGCACTTGATATTTCGATCGTTGATGGTTTCATGATTACCGAGGCCGTAGTTTGATTATTTTCTGCCATTGCAGCTCCCGAATGAACTAACCATCTGACAAATGGTTTGTTCTGTTTTTCGCTAATGGTTTGACTTTCGCCGCTATTTTCTATTAATGTAGGACCCTTAGTTCATGTGAGTTCCACCATTGCGGCTCTTTACTGAACTAACCCTCTGATGCTGTAGTCGTTCCAATTTCTGATGCTACAAGTTTTAACGTTTTATTGTGTTGCAGAAACCAGTCAATGTGATTCCCGTCGTTGCAATTGTACAGTGCGCTTTCTCTCTGATGGTTAGTTGGTTCATATGCCGACACAATACCGGTTAGGCCTCCGAGCTTCCGATCACCGATATTCTCAGTTGGTCGTGGAGCCCATAGTATTTCTATTTCCCTCTGTTGTAGCTTCGTTTTTAACTAATCGCCCAATCCTTAGTTTTTCGTTCACCGAAGAAAGTTTGTTTTGGACCGTTGCTTAGGATTTTTCCCGTCTGTAAGGGTTTTCCCACCTTTATCATGAGCCTTCACTCTATTTTTTGATGGCGGTTACTCTGTCTTTCTCCATGCTTTCATAAAAAGTTATCGATTTAGTCCAGATGCGACCGGGATTAAGATAAAGAGTTTTTTTTTCCAGATTTGTGGTTTTAAGTGTGGACAGTGGACTTAGTTGAGTTCAAGATACGAAAGTGCAGGATTTTCTCTACATTATCATTTTTCTCTTCATGTATTAATATTTTTAACAATTCATTTTAAAAGATGTATGTTTTAATACAGTTTGGGTTCCTTTGTTGAACGCTAGGTGATCTAAGAACTGGTTGTTCATGATAGGGTGATGGCTGCTGCAGAGAAGATATGTCTAGAAGACTAAGAAAAAAAAATGAGGCAGCAGGGAAGGAAGAGAAAGAAAATGAAGAAACAGAGGAGAAGAAATTAAGGGTTTGAGATCTCAGACAGATCGATAGCAGCAAAGGCCCAGGCTTGGGAAGATTTCATCAGTTACCAAGCTGGTCTTTTTCATAAAAGTGCTTCTAAATCGTAGATTCAAAATCTAATGTTTGTATGAATCATGAGCACTCAAAAAAGACAAAATTGTGAGATTAAATGGTTGGGGGAGCACAAAGGTCACCGAGGTGCAGTCCAAGAGTTTGGCTTGTAGTATAAGTATAGGAGAGTTAGATAGAATGAGGGAATTTTTCCCAGTTAGATTTGTGAAGACATGTTGTAATAAGAACTATTTCCTTTTGTAATACATAATTACAATTTTCCTGTTGGAGAAATCTTGGTGGAATATTCAAATGTTGTGCTATGGATTTGTTGAAGAGGTACTATTTCGTTTTCAACTTTGTATCCATTAACTGTGAGACCGTTCTAACTCTTTGAACCTATGTTCTTGTATGAATGTTCTCTGGTTTATTCTATGAAATTTCCACTATGAGTAATGAATGCTTTTCATAAACAATGAGCTATCTTGTTGTTCAAATATCTTTAAATGTTCATGTGTTTTGAAAGAAGTATCAGCTATCTGTGAATTTTTCGTAATGCATGTACAAAATACATTACTCATTAATGAATGATAATCTTTCTCCCTAGGGATAGGTTAGGTAGTTAGTTTTAATTTCTTGTTGTGTGTGATTTAGATGCGAGAGAGTTTAAGACGAGAGGTAAGAACCTGCGCATCACATTGTGACTACTCCTTGTATTCTCTATCAATGTCCATTCTTAGATAGGCACTTGCATCTCATACTTAAATATAAAAAACTAAAGCATACACAGTGGATCGGGTTGCAACCGGTAAAACCTTTTATTTTTGTTACTTGACCTACAGTAGTCGGACCGTAAACTAGACGGATTCCCCATACCAAACAATAACGGGCTAGTTGGGAACGTTTACTAGGGAGAATCCCTTGTTGTTGTTGCCTGTGATTTTCCAGGCTTCAATAGTTTTTGGTGCTAGAAGGAGGGCTGCCAATGCATGGCTGGCCGAGGAGACCCATTTCCTCTAAATTATTCCACCAGTGATAGTTCTAAAAGCAATTTGTTTCCCAATTCAACTCCTGAAGAGAAGTGGAAGGAACACTTGTATTCTGTTGATAATGAAGTTGTTCATGATCTAAGAAGACATACCACGACTTATGTGAAGAAGATTGGAGGATTTTTTACTATCCCTGATTTATCCAGAAGAGAATACAAGAAGAAATATTGTCCTGTATTGGAAGACTCAATGTTGGTTGGAGATTTGGAAGAACTTGTAGAAACAACCTTGCAGGAAGTTGTTCAGCCTTTGAATCAAGTAGGCCCAGATACACCTAATGGTTCACCTATTCATACTCCTATTCATTCACCACCTCACTCTCCACCCAGACTCATGGCAGGCGTAAATGCAAATAATCCCCCCAACCCACTGAATCCACCACTTGCTTGGAAGGCTAGGTCACCTTTAAACCTAGAACCCCCTTTGCATGACTTACCTCAGGCTTTTGAGAAAATGCTGCCCAAATTTGACCCAAGTGAAAAGATTTTAGTAGATGATCACTTGCAAAGATTTTACTTGCCCATAGAAGGATTAAGGGCCGGAGAACACGAAGATGTGGTCTGCAGACTTTTTCCACATACCCTTAACAGGGCAGCAGCTTCATGGTATTTTCCTTTGCCTGCAAACTCAATCACAGACTGGGATACTTTTGAAAGAATATTCAGAAATAAATATGCAGCCCAGAAAACTCATGCAGCACTAATGAAAGGGTTATGCGCTTTGAAGAAAGAAAGAAAAGAGAAAGTGCATAGTTTCACCCAAAGGTTTGCTGCTTATCTTAAGAATTTTTCTACAACTGATAAGCCCTCTGATAAAGTTCTGATTGAGTACTATACTTCAGCTCTAGGGCCTAATTTGGCCATGTTCGCCAAAATGAAAGCCAAGCCTACATTGTTGGAAACTTATGAAGAAGCTGAGAGGGTAGAAGCTGAAAAAGAGAGCATAGAATATTATTCTGAGACTAAGGAGGAGTTGTCATGTGACCTTGAAGGAATGTTGAGAATGATGTAGAAACTATCTAACAGGGTGATAGATTTGAAAAAAGAGAAGGAGGCTCAGAAAGCATATAAGCCTTACTATGAAAGGAGAGGAGACAACAATCAATCTAAACCTCCTCCGCATAGTCCTGCATCAATGAACTTAACAGAGGTAGGTATGGATAACTTCTGCACCTTTCACTAGCAGCCCCATTCTAAAAAAAATTGTCCTCAATGGATAAATTCAATGACATTAGTGATGAATCAGCTGATGGATTCCAAATTGACAGAGGCTAATGATGAGGAAGAGAAGGGTAGTAAATCCATAGAAAAACAAGAGGATGATGCTTTGGTGTTATGGGATTGTGTCTGACTTTTTGGTACAGAAGATGACAGTTCACTGAAACAAGAAGAAATGGTAGAAATGAATGTGTCAACTAGAAGTCAGGGTTTGTTGAATAAAGACAATTCAATACTTCTGAAAATTAAGAAATTGCAAGAGAATGTGAAGAAGCTACATAAGAGCAACACCATTGATGAAATTCCTGAATTCAAAATTACCATTCAAGATCCGAAGCAAATTGACATGCCTATTAATCCTGCTAAAGAGAAGGTTGATAATACAAAAATGGATCTCATAGAGCATAAGATGGAGTATGACATTGTGGAGGATATCAAAAGGTAAAGGAAAATTATTCATTATTTGAAATGTGCAATGTGCCTCAACAAAAAGAAAAGTTGTTAAAAGCACTTGAAGTAACATAAGAGGAGCTTCCAACTAACAACCAACCTGCAAAAGAAATTGTTGAAACAAGTATGGGAGGTAAGACTAGGTTTAAAAACCCACCATTCCCCCTGACTTTTGAGATTTTAAACCATAAGGTGCATAATTGCTTAGTAGACTTAGGGTTAGCAGTCAATTTTATGCCATTATCAGTCTGCAAAAGGATCAATGGACAACCTAAACCAACTACCTGGCAGGTTACTCAACTAGACAGGACCAATGTGAAAGTAGTTGGGGAGATGGAAAATGTCTTGATTTGCTTATCTGCAAATAAAAAGGTATGCCAGTATATTGATATTGTAGTGGCAGATATCCCCGATGTCTATGGACTTGTTTTAAATCGAGACTGGTCAGCAAGGTTAAATGGATATTTTGCATCAGATTGGTCCCATCTGTGGTTGCCTCATAATGGAAGCCCACATCAAATTAAAGTATTAAGAGAGCCTCACATGAAGCACAATGTCACTCAATTGGATGAAAAAAATGAATCAGTGAATTATGTATTGGGAAATTATCTAATTGAACTTGAACCGGTAAACTTTGCATCAGAAGAAGGCAACAACATATCAGACACCCAGCCCGATCTCCTTCGGTTTTCATAGGATGATTAGATTGATTGTAAAATAGTAGTTTCAGTTTCAGATACAGCTTTTTCAAGACCAGTAGATGTAGTTTTTGATAATGGTTAGGCCTTTTTCATTTTGTAGTCAATCCTAGCCCCTTAACTTACAGATTGCCAAATTTATAGGGGTGGGCAGAGGACTGACCAGTTAGTGGTTTAGTTCTCAAACTTTATTTTTCTTAATTTTTATTTCTTGATTATCTTGTACATAAATAAATTGATTGTTTGGATGTTTATTTTTTGATTTATTTTATTTCTGTTTGTTTTTAGTTTAGATTTTGATTGATTTCAATAAAAGAAGCAAGCTTTTGGTTGCATGGAGAGCATCAGAATTCTGGATTAACTAAAACCTTGATTATAAGACTGTGTACTATTGATTTATCTAAAAAAAAATCTTCTAGTTTAACAATTTTCCTAAATGGCTATGAACACAATGAAGTCCTACTTAATCCTTGTAAAATAACTCAGGATCAAAAGGTATGGAATACTATTTCGAGGCTCCATCCATCTCACACTTAAAGATGTCCTAGGGGGTGACAGCGAAAGACCCATGGAAAGGAAGCAAGGTAAACAGTATATTATATATAAATGATCCCATGCCAAAGAATTGAAATCCAAAAGGCAGATAAGAGTCAAAAAATCCTAAGAAAGCAATAGGTACCAAAACAAAGTACTGAATCATTTAAGTACAAAATTTCCAAAGTTCTTCTTCGTCCATGAGCTAAAAGTCAAATGCATATCTCACACAAAAGGACACTATGGATAGAGGAGACTAAATAAAAAATTCAGAAAGAAAGGCATGCAGGAGGAGTCATAAAGGACAAAAAAGTCCAAGAGCACAAAAAGTGCAAAATGGCATGGGAATGAGGAACAAATGAATATTTCTATTTACCATATGTTACAATCCTATGGTGTCCAAGCTGGAAGCTACCTGAAGACAGAGGTAATAATGAAACTCATATTCTTGGCCTCAAAAGAGTTATCTTGACTTTGAAATCTTGGTTTCCATTTTCCTAAATTGGACTATCATCAATGATTGAAAGTACATATATTTTCCATTTGGGAAATCTAGACATCTAGAAGAATTCAACATGTTGGTTTTATTGTCAAACAGTCTGTTACTTAAGGGAGAAATTGCCTAGAGATCTAGGTTCACCAGGTAGTCGCCAATTGTTGCAGATGCAACTTTTTCTCCCAAATTTTAAAAAAAAAATTTGGACCCTCCTTTTAATTTTATCTTGCCTAGGAGTGTTTGGATTGCTGAACTCTGTTTTTTCCCTCTGCTACAAATTTGGTTTTGCCTGAAGCTGAGTTGAGGTAAATTGATTTCATGCTTTTCAGAAAACTACTTCCTGTCTGCAAATGCTTTAACTGTGGAGTTTTGAAAATGATGTCCTTTTGGTATGAATTATTTCCTTCATCGCTATAGAAAGTTTATTTACGTTCGAGTCGAAGCTTTGTTTCTCTTTGTCGTCACTGTTTCAGAGGTTAAACGAACTGATTTCATCGCTGCCCAACCTAAATCTTTTGAACACTTAACACTTTGTTTTTAGATAAATTTTCGCTGTTGAAAGTTTTTCGGACAGTAAGTCGGGGCCGTAGTCATCTACGCAGCCGCTGTTGGGGAGAATAAATGATGAATGACCCGATGGACAGTTTTAATCCTCACAGATTCTGGAGTTTTTATTGTTCAGACCTTTGATTGTTTTCGATGACTATGCTTTTATTTTCATTATTGGAATATTTTTTAACTAACAGTCGGAGTTTTAGTCTTCAATATCACCGCTGTTTCGGAGGGTAAATAATGATTGGACCTATGGATAAGTTAATTCCGCCGATTCCGTGGTATTATTGATTTGAACTTTCTACCTTGCGGTTATTTTTTTATTTTGTTTCACTATCAGAACGGTTTTGATGTTGAATCAGAGGGCTAGTCCTTTGTGTTGCTGATACGGCGGCACCTTTGAGTTTTGAATCACCGATTTTTATCACTTGAGATTCCGATCGCCGATGGTTTCATGATTACCGAGGCCGTAGTTTCATTATTTTTCACCATTGCGGCTCCCGAATGAACTAACCATCTGACACATGGTTTGTTCTGTTTTTCGCCGATGGTTTGACTTTCGCCATTGTTTTCTATTACTGTGGGACCCTTACTTCACGTGATTTCCACCGTTGTGTCTCTTTACTAAACTAACCCTTCGATGTTGTAGTCATTCCGATTTCCAATGCTGCAAGTTTTAACATTTTATTTTGTTGCGGAAACCATAGTTAATGTGATTCCCACCGTTGCGATTGTGCAGTGCAATTTCTCTCCAACTGTTGGTTGGTTCATATGCTAACGCAATACCAGTTAGGCCTCCGAGCTTCCAATCGCCGATATTCTCAATTGGTCGCGGAGCCCGTAGTATTTTTTTTGCCCTTCGTTGTGGCTCCTTTTTGAACTAATCGCCTGATCCTTAGTTTTTCGTTCGCTGAAGAAAGTTTGTTTTGGACCGTTGCTTAGGATTTTTCCCGTCGATAAGGGTTTTCCTGCCTTTCTTGTGATCCTTCACTCTATTTTCTGATGGTGGTTACTCTGTCTTTCTCCATGCTTTCATCAGAAGTTGTCGATTTGGTCCAGATGCGGCCGGGATTAAGATAAAGAGTTTGTTTTTTGGATTTGTGGTTTTAAGTGTGGACAGTGGACTTAGTTGAGTTCAAGATACGAAAGTGCAGGATTTTCTCTACATTATCATTTTTCTCTTCATGCATTAATATTTTTAACAATTCATTTTACAAGATGTATGTTTTAATACAGTTTGAGCTACTTTGTCGAATGCTAGGTGATCTATGAACTGGTTGTTCATGACAGGGTGATGGCTACTGCAGAGAAGATATGTCTAGAAGACTAAGCAGAAAAAATGAGGCAACAGGGAAGGAAGAGAAAGAAAATGAAGAAACAGAGGAGAAGAAATTAAGGGTTTTAGATCTCAAACAGATCGATAGCAGCAAAGGCCCAGTCTTGGGAAGATTTCGTCAGTTACCAAGCTGGTCTTTTTCATAAAAGTGCTTCTAAATCATAGATTCGAAATGTAACATTTGTATGAATCATGAGCACACACAAAAGATAAAATTGCGAGATTAAACGGTTGGGGGAGCCCAAAGGTCTCCGAGGGGCAGTCCAAGAGTTTGGCTTGTATTACAAGTATAGGAGAGCTAGATAGAATGATGGACTTTTTCCCAGTTAAATTTGTGAAGACATGTTGTAAGAAGAACTATTTCCTTTTTCAATAGATAATTACAATTTTCCTATTGGAGAAAGATTGGTGGAATATTAAAATGTTGTGCTATGGATCTGGTGAAGAGGAACTATTTCATTTTCATATTTGTATCCATTAACTGTGAGACCGTTCTAACTCTTTGAACCTATGTTCTTGTATGAATGTTCTCTGGTTTATTCTATGAAATTTCCACTATGAGTAATGAATGCTTTTCATAAACAATGAGCTATCTTGTTGTTGAAATATCTTTAAATGTTCATGTGTTTTGAAAGAAGTATCAACTATCTGTGATTTTTTCGTAATGCATGTACAAAATACATTACTCATTAATGAATGATAATATTGCTCCCTAGGGATAGGTTAGGTAGTTAGTTTTAATTTCTTGCTGTGTGTGATTTAGATGCGAGAGATTTTAAGACAAGAGGTAAGAACCTGGGCATCACATTGTGACCGCTCCTCGTATTCTCTATCAATCTACATTCTTAGATAGGAACTTGCATCTCATAATTAAATATAAAAAACTAAAACATACACGGTGGACCAGGCCACAACCGGTAAAACCTTTTATTTTTGTTACTTGACCTACGGTAGCCGGACCGTAAACTGGACGGATTCCCCATTCCAAACAATAACGGGCTAGTTGGGAACGTTTACTAGGAAGTATCCCTTACAGTCATTGCCTGCGGTTTTCTAGGCCTCAACAGGTTGGATGCTCCAGAATCTATCAAATAAGCCTTTGACAGAGTGAGGCTTGCATGTAAGCATCTCTCATGTTCTTCAGTATGATCTTCATCATTAGACATATCTGAACCTCGTGTAAGAGAAATATTGTTCTGTACACATAGATATTTCAACTAGTCGAGGGTCTTCTTCATGCACGAGTCTTCTAGATGAAAATCCCTCATACAATAGGGAAACTTTTTATTTTCTAACTTCTTTTTCTTAGAGTTGGAGGCTCCTTTAGAAGTATTTTTATTCTATTTAGGATTTAAATTAGTTTTTTTATGCTCCTTCTCTTTATATATCCCCTTAGCTTGCACTTTGGTAGAGTTTGTAACTAGGAGAGCTTGATCTTTGGAGGTCTTGATGACTCCCATTTGGATCAACTTCTCTTGCTCCTGTATTAAGGACTCAATAAAGGAATAAAGAGAGGGAATATTCCAATTAGGAATGGAAGCTCTCTCAAAATGGAAGATTGAGACAAATAAAGAATACTCAGGGCCTAGTTTGCTGAGTATGGAGAGAACATGATGCTCATCCTTTCTTTCTATCCCGCACTGTTTGCATTGGAGTGCAAGAAAATTGAATTAAGTAAAGAATTGTTGGACCGTATCAAAACTATTGGGATGTAAGGCTACCAAATCGTTCTCTAGAATGTGTCCTCGAAGCTCATCTTTCTTTCCAAATAAGTCTTCAAGCTTCTCTTAGGCTTCTCTAGGATTCCTCAAACCTTCAAGGTGGAAGAGGAGATTGATGGATATGTGAGTACATAGATAACTGAAAGATTCATCTAAGCGGTTCAGAAACTTGTTTCTTTCAATTGGATGATGGGGCTCAGCCTCCCTACTAAGTATTATCCTAAGGTAGCCATGCTTGTACAAGGCCAGCTACATATCAATCCTCCAATCAATATAATTGAAGGGTTTTAGGATCCAAGGTGTAGGAGATTGACAATCCATAATTCTTATGCTACAAAAGACAATATCTTCACACAAGATACATAGCACCTATAGAATTTCACTGCAAAACACTAAAACATTCGAACTATGTTAGAATCATGCCTTCCCTCTCAACATGAAAAATTTCTCAGGGTCCGTCTCGCCCGCACCACCACTTTGAATCAATTTAGAGGAAGCAAGGCACTCTTTGCGGGACTTATGTGGAAACCCAACTTCTTTTGGTGTTCAATGGAGAGTAAATAGACATGAAGCTTGCTTGAAATGGCTCTAATACCATGTTAGAATTTTTGTGCCATTTATATATTCAAATATATTCAAGCAATGAGTCAAATATTATTGATGCAGTAAAAGACGAATGAAGATACACACAAAACAAATCAAACCACACAGGAAACATATGGGTATAGCTCAAATAATTACAGTATCATTATCATTAATTATTCCAGTGTTACAATAGTGTTACATAGGAAAATAATTCAAATCATTAAGGATGAATTCAAATCTCCCAATTGGATGTGACTATACCTGACTGACTAGTTAACTAAGGATGTCTCAATCACTATCGGAGTCCAAGTGGTTAAATACAGATGTCTAATCAAGTCACACAATTGGTTATAATCAATTAGCTCAGTCTAACTAAAGTGGTAGGTGAGGAAAAGTGCCTTATCCACATGTAGTCATGTCTAACAGGCGCTAACTGAGCTAATTGTGATATAAATGAAAGTAACTGGAAAATAACTAAGATTAACTAGTTCCAACTCCAACTGACTGAAGGAGGTTGGTGTCGGGATTCCCAGTGGCTCCTAAAATGTAGGGAATGGCATAGGAGGCACCTAAACTGATGCATGCAAGTGCATTCAGTGGAAGTTATCCTTTATCAGTGTTCCCCACACTCTATTAACTGGTACATGTGGCCCCATTAGGCCAAGTGGACCCAATGGTACTAGTGGACCCTAATAATTAAATAAAACTCCTCAGTTAGGATAAAATAATCTAATAGACAGTTTGGTAAAGGGAGGATTATAAATCCTAACATCCATGTCTTAGGCTATCCAAGTTTTTATTAAGGGGGTGTTAGGATTAATTATAATCCTCCCTTGACCACCATAGTGTAAAATCCATTTCCTAGCTTAGGAGTCTATTTCCACTTCACTAGTGCCATGGGGAAATCATATGGGGCCCACCTACAACTTGATGCACATGTTTTCATGATTTTAGGAGCTCCATATAACAACCCCTATAATTTCAGAGCCCACACTGACTCATGTGAGTCCCATCATCAGTTCGCCCTAGGCTTTGTTGAGTTACTCTCCAATGGACATCAATTTGTTTATCCTGAGTTAGCCTAGCACCACATTTTCTTGATTGAAGGAGGTTAGGAACATTTTCCTACCTACCTTGTTCAGTTAACTAAATAAGAATTGACTTAGTTGTCCTTCATTACACTAGTGAGCTTCTAGTGGTGATTTTCCCACATTGAGTTTGCACTAGAGTCAGTCCAAGTTGGCGAATTCAAATCATACCTAATGGATTTGAAATATACCTATTGTATCATCATTGGATTACACATAGATTAATGATACTGGATGTAATATTATGCTGACCAATTTTTGTCTCTTGGTTATTCAATTTCACAATTATTGTCTGATTAGTGTACATTGAATTGCTTCTTTCTCCTTCAACCTTCTTTCAGAGTGAGATTCATTCCATCCTAAATATCCTCATTCTTTGTTAAATTAAACATCAAATTAG
This sequence comes from Pseudotsuga menziesii, assembly GCA_001517045.1. Lineage (NCBI taxonomy): Eukaryota > Viridiplantae > Streptophyta > Pinopsida > Pinales > Pinaceae > Pseudotsuga > Pseudotsuga menziesii. Next base: position 1,118,445 of record LPNX010386007.1, on the reverse strand, counting down.
AGCAGGTAATCAATCCAACTTCAATCCTCAGAAACTTCCATTGATACATAAGAAGGATTTGGGTTACACATAATTCCTGGTATCTTTGCCTTGCTCCCTTTTTATTTTGTCTATATAATTATATCCATGTGTGATGCACCCAGAGAATATGAACATGTCAAAGTAGAGAGTGATTGCACTGGTTTTCCTTCAAATTGAAGTGTTTTTTCAGGTAAAATTGAAGAATTCAGAAGAATTGTGCCGCTCCTTGAAGTTGCAAGATGGAGAATTCAGCATTATTGACACCCAGGATCCTCACACCCTTCAACTACCTTGATTGGAGGGTTGATATGCAGATAATGTTGCTCAACAAAGGTATGTATAGGTTACAATGGGAAAGGAGGTCGAACCCCAATAGCCTCTTCAGAAATTGAAGTATCTGAACAAGATGCATGAAGCATTTGGCTTCATGTGAATTCATAACTCCAGGGAGTTACTCATCCATCTTGATGGATTAAAAAATAGAAGGGAAGTATGGAAAAACTCGAATAATTTTTTGGAAATAAGGATGAGCTAAGAGGCCATATTATGGAGAATGAGTCGATTACTCTTCATCCCAACAACTTCAAAAACATATAGTGTTCTTCTCCAAATACAAATTCTTGGTCATGCAGTGAAAACTGTGTGGGATTGACAATAAGGATGATTGAATTGGTCCTCTCAATTCTAAGAAAACTTGGCCCAGAATTCTCAGTGTTTGTATCCACCTTTCACTTTGGGAGACTGAAAACTCCTAATTAACAAATTCCATCCCTTGATTCCCTCACAACATCTCTTATTCAGGAGCAAGATAAGCTGATACAGATGGGAGCCCTCAAAGCCTCCAAAAACCAGGCTCTCTTAGCTGGGAATACTAAGAATGCTCAAGCAAAGGGGAAGCAGAAAGGAAAGGAAAATAAGAACATTGATTTTAAGCCTAAGGAGAAGTAGAATCCTTCAGAAGGAGCCTCAAGTTTCAAGAAGGAAAAGCACAAAAAGTTTGATAAGGATAAGTGCTCATACTACAACAGAGGGAATCATCCATAGAACCTATGTATGTAGAAAACCATCGACCAAATGTATAGACTCCTTGAACAAAGAAATATTTCCCTTGCTGAAGGTGCAAGGAAGCTTGATCCTGGAAACACGACTGAAGATCATGAGAGATAGCATGATATGAAGGCAGGATTTTCTCAGTCACAAGATTTTCTCATTGATTTTGGATCCTCCAACCACATGGTAACCTCTAAAGAAGCATTCTCTTCTCTGGATCTCTCTAGTGGACCAAGCATTCACATGGGAGATGACTGTCAATTTCCAGCTGTTGGGAAAGGTTCAATCAAATTTGAGCATGGAGATTTCAAGAATGCCCTCTATGTGCCCTCCCTGGAAGCAAATCTATTGTATGTATACCATATGACCCATACTGGCTTACCCAAGCAAGTCACATTTGATCCTGACTCGGTGGATATTTCAAAATTTTCTACTGGGAATATGATAACGAAAGGAGTTGCAAATCATGCCTTCAAGGCATATGAATTTTCTCATTTTCTTCCTAAATCATATCCAAGTGCCCTACTGACTCATGCTAATGATACAAGAAGGATTTGGAATGAAATATTTGGCCATCTGAATTTCAAATATCTCTAGCAACTACACAATGAAGAGATGGTTGAGGGTTTGCCTCTCATGAAGTCCTTTGAAGGTGTCTATAATGGTTACTTGTTAGGTAAGAACCTAGAGTGAAGGTATGTGGTTGGGAAGGAAAGAAGAGTTTCCTCTGCTGTTCGAGTACACAAGGTACTCCCAAAAGACCGAACACCTTGAGAAACCGCTTCACACAAATAGATCACAGATCAACACACATGTTGAGGCCTGGAAATTCGCAGGAAACAACAACAAGGGATTCTCCCCAGTCAACGTTCCCAACTAGCCCATGACTATTGTAACAAACTTAAATAAGAACAATAAACAATAACAATAACAATAATAATAATAATAATAATAATAATAATAAACATATATATATAAAATAAATAATAATAATTAATACTGTCTTTACGAAAAGACATGACTATTAATGAAAGGGTATTTCACCAAAATATAAATAACAGACCCTCATATGTAATTCATCATCTTATCTATTATCAATTTTATTATTACTTACCAACATGTGGGATTCAGATTACCTGTGGGCATTTTAGAGAATTTACTAGCGTTAAAGAAGCTTTTACTGCTTCAAGTGGTATCAGAGCCTCGTTGGCTATCCTGGAATTTTTGGGTTTCCCAAAAAAATAGGACTTTGTCCTTAAAAAAATTTTAAAAAAAAGGGTAAAAGTAACTCCCCCCAAAGTAAAAGCAAAAAAAAAAAAAACTAAAAGAACGAGAGAAAAAAAAAAGAAAAAGGTTTAAAAAAATATATATAAAAGTAAAAAGTGCATAGTAATATAAAAAGTGCATAATAATAACTATTAAAAGAAGTAAGTGGGATTTGAACCTAGGTGGGGAAAGTAACACTTACTCCCCCCAATCACCCAATCTACTTGCATTTTACAAAAGTATTGGAAGGAAATAAAAGTCAAGGACTAGAATTTGGAAGGTTATATATTAATAATAATAATTATTATTATTATAATTATTTTATTAAAAAAAATATTTTTTGAAAAAATAAAGGTTATTTGACCTAACAAGAAATAGTCGAAGAAAGTTTTTCCAAAAGAGACATATTGCGAATTATTAAAGCTTTTGTATCTACCCTTCTAGAAGAAACGAAGACAAAAGTGAAGTAGAAACATAGTCACAAACAATGGCTACTACATATTCGGAAATGAAGGCACAGCTACAAACAACAGTGGATGAGTTAGAACAATACAAGGCGATCAATAAAAGTCTACAAGCTAAGGTTGAGACAAAAAAGTGGTTGAAAGAGTGGAAAGATGATGAGAATATCCGCTTATGGAATCAAAATCGACAGCTAGAACGAACCATAAGAGATAACAAGAAAATGTTATCTAATCAGGATAACGAAATATCATGTTTAAAAATTCATAATCAAAACCTAGAAGACCAGATCAAAAAGTCAAAAAATGACAACAAATCACCATATGGATGCGATAATGAATTAGAAGAAGAAATAAAGAATCTAAACAAACGTATCATTGAAAAAGATGCTGAATTGGCACAAGTCCGGATGAGGCTAGAAAATCTAGGAGTAGAGTTACATCATCATAAACAACAAAAAGAAAAACTCCAGCAGCAGTATGATGACAATAAGAAGACACATAAGTTAGAACTGACAAAAGTCAACAAGATTTTATCAAGCCATTCCAAAGAAATTTTGAGATTAGGTAATCATAACAAGACACTAGTCACTAAAATTAAGAAGTTGAAAAGTAGTCGGAAGACAGAACAATCTACAGAAGACATTGAAGGAAAACTTCTAGACAAACAGGAAGAAAATCGTTGTATCAGAAGGCATAATGAAGATCTTAAGGAACAACTTAAGAAGTCTGAAGATGACAGAAAATCACATGTAGAAGTGATTAAGAAGTTTCAAAATGATAACATGCAGTTAGAAAAAAAGTCGGAAAAGATACAAAACGAAGCTTTAAAACCTCAAGAGACGAAAAAACAACTTTCTACTCAGATCAATGCTAAAAAAATGGCACTCGTAAAAGACAATGACATTGTGAAAATTCCATATCGACACCCCAACCATAAAAACAGAGATTCTAAAAAGTGGGAAATGTCGAAAGATAGCAATATCAACATGATCAAATCTCCTAACGATAGATCAGTACAGAATGCCAACAGTCCACAACAAATCAAGTTGGGATGGATTGATTCATCCACATATCAAAAGTTGTGCTCAACTCTTAGTAGTTCATATCGACACATTTCATCAGTTGTGGCAGCACACAAGATGATGTAGAAACATTATAAGGCTTTGAGGACAAAGCCTTTCTAAGGGAATTGCAATGTAACAAACTTAAATAAGAACAACAAACAATAACAATAACAATAATAATAATAATAATAATAATAATAAACATATATATATAAAATAAATAATAATAATTAATAATGTCTTTACGAAAAGACATGACTATTAATGAAAGGGTATTTCACCAAAATATAAATAACAGACCCTCATATGTAATTCATCATCTTATCTATTATCAATTTTATTATTACTTACCAACATGTGGGATTCAGATTACCTGTGGGCATTTTAGAGAATTTACTAGCGTTAAAAAAGCTTTTACTGCTTCAACTATTTGGTGTAGGGAATCCGTCCGGTTTGCGGTCCCGCTACCATACGTCAAGTAACAAAAACAAAGGGTTTTACTGGTTGCGGCTCAGTACACCATGTATATTTTTGCTTTTTGACTTTAAGTATGATATGCAAGTGCCTATCTAAGATGCAGATTGATGAAGAATGCGAGGAGTGGTCACAATGTGATGCCCAGGTTCTTACCTCTCGTCTTAGACTCTCTCACATCTAAATCACACACAACTGGAAAAACAATACTAACTAAGTTGTCCCTAGGGAGCAAGATTATTAATTGATGAGTAATGTAATACTGTTCATATGTTAAGATGAATTACAGATAGTTATTCTTGGAATCAAAACACATAAACATGAATAAAGATATGCACAACAAGATAGCTCATCATCTGTTAAAACATTCATTACTCATAGTAGAAATTATCACAGAATACACCAAAGAACATTCAAATAAGAACATAGGTTTAGAAAGTTAGAACGCTCTCACAGTTAATGAAACACAGCTGAAAACAAAATAATTCCCCTTCAACATTGTTCATTTCATCACATTTGAACATTCCACACAACACTTTCTCCAACAGGCAAAATTGTAATTTTATTATTGCAAAATGAAGTAGTTCCTCTTACAACAAGTAGTTCACAAGTTTCTCTGGGAAAAAGCCCCATTTCTATCTCACTCTCCCATACTTATACCAAAGGGAAAACCTTTGGGCTCCCCAACTGTTCCCTTTCACTGTTTTGTCACTTTGTGAATGTTCATGATTCATCCAAACATTGCATTCCAAATAAAGATTTTATAAAAAATGGGAAAAGCTAGGTAATTGACGAACTGCCCCATACTGGGCCTTTGCTTTTTTAATGATTACGTTCCACCATTCCTCAGACCCTTTTCAAATCTTCATTATTTTCTTTTCCTCGAGCAACAACTCTGCTGCCTTATGCTTTACCATGCTTTGTCCTTCAACTGCATCTTCTTCACCGCAATGATCTTCAAAGGGATCTGAGAAAATATCCTATGTCTATCTACGATCAAATGAAAACTCATCATTTATCCCGACTATATTAATAAACATTAACCATAATACAAATAAAATGAAAACTGAAAGAAAAGGAAACCGGAGCGGGCTTTCTCATGAAAACATCGACCTAATAAAACCAGGCGCACCAGTCAGTTATGAAAATAGTGACGAGCTCATGACAACAAGCAGGAAAATGATTAAGAAATGTGCATATAAAAATCCCCATCAGTGAATCGAAACACTAGACATCGGATGGTTAGTGCGCTACACAGCCGCAACGGCGGAGGTTCTTCAGTCTAGGGGTTCTGGAACACACACCAAAACTTGGCGCCATAAAATGTCGGGGGTGATACTTACGGAGGCATCAGATAGTTAGTGTGCGATAAAGCTGTAATGGTGGAAGTCCTACAGTCAAGAAGATCCGCAGACTAATCAACAACGGAGAAACAAAGAATGGGATATAGGTGAAAGGACAAACATTCCGACGTGAAAATAGTCTATTCGGGGGCCGCAACGACAAAACTCAATCGCCCTGCGGCGTCCGATTAAAATCATAAGTACTTCCAAAAAACCAAAAAGGTGAGGTCTATTTTCCAATAATAAAATGCGGGTTGACCTCCAAAAATGGCAAATGACAATCCCACCTTAAAACTCAATGATAAAAAACGTAAACTACTAAGCCTTATAGTCCAAAACATGCACAGACCCAAACGAAAACTAGAATAGCAAGAAAACTGAACTCAAATAATCCAAACATGTAGCAGAGTGGGGCAAACACAATAAAAAAAGAGGGTCCAAAATTTTCAGAAATTTGGGAAAAGTTGCAGCTGCAACAATTGGCGGCTCACTGGTGAATCCAGATCTCTAATAAACTCCTCCTTGAGCAATAGACTGTTTAGTAGTGAAACCAACATGCTGAATTCTTCTAGATGTCTGGATTCCATAATGTCACATATATGAACCTGTAATCATTGATGATAGTCCAATTTTTTAGGGAATGGAAACCGAAATCTCAAGGTCAGGATACTCTTTTGAGGCTTAAGCAGGCGGATTTCATTTTAACTTTGTCTTTGGGTAGCTTCCAGCTTAGACGCCACGGGATTGTAACGCATGGTAAACAGAAATATTCATTTGTTCCCCATTCCCATGCCACTTGGAATTTTTCGTTTGTGGACTTTATGTCCTTTTGAGTCCTCCTAGTGCCTTTTCTTCTGAATTTTATTCAGGCTCTTCTATCCATAGTGTCCTTTTGTGTGAGAGATGCAATTTTCAGCTCATGGACGGAGAAGAACTTTTGGCAATCTGTACTCATATGATTCAATACTTTGTTTTGATGAATATTGCTTTCTTAGGAGTTTTGACTCTTATTTGCATTTTCGCTTTCAATTCCTGGCATGGGATCATTTAGATATAACATACTATTTACCATACTCCCCTTTCCATGGGTCTTTTGCTGTCACCCCCTAGGATGTTTCAGATGTGAAATGGATGGAGCCTCGCAATAGTATTCCAGACCTTTCGATTCTGAGTTATTTCAGGGATTACGCTGGACCTCAATGCGTTCATAGACACTTAGGAAACTACTTACTAAAAGAAATTCCGTCAAATTCAAACAATAAGACACAACCTAATTCCCATAGAATCTCTATTTATCAAGGGTTCTGATGTTCTCAATGCAACCAAAAGTTTGCTTCCTTTATTGGAATCAGAAGAAAACTACACTAAACAAATAGGAAAAGAACAACTCAAAGTGGCAAAACAAGTCAATTATTTATGTACGAAATGGAACGAAATAAAACAAAATCAAGAAAAATAAGGTTTAAGAACTAAACCATTTACTGGTAAGTTCTCCTCCCATCCTTGTAAATCCTACAACTTATAGGTTGAGGGGCCAAGTTTTGCCGCAATCTAGAAAGGGCCTACCCATAACTGTTGAAACTTCGTGTGTTTCCCCTTCTCATCATGAGGGTGATCCCACTTAAGAACCAAATCTCCTACTTCAAATTCTTTTATCCCAGCTTTGTGCTTGTCAAACCACCTCTTCACTACCTCCCGTTGTTGTTTAAAATGTTCTCTGGCCTTAAATCTAGATTCTTCTGCCTTTAAGAGATTATGTATCCTCATCTGCAAAACTATATTATCTGATCCTCTTGATTCTTGAACTATTATGGAAGAGGGTAGCATGATATTGGGGGGTAGAATGGCCTCTTTTCCATAGACAAGGGTATATGGGGACACACCTAATGAAGTCTTGGGGGTGACCCTATCAGCCCAAAGAGCATTTGGTCATGCTGAATGCCAACTTCTCTGGTTTTCTATGATAGTCTTTTTTAAGATTCTAATCAGATTCTTGTTCAAAGATTCAACCAAACCATTTCCTTGTGGATAATAATTTCCAGAGTAATGCAACTTAATTCACTTTTCATGAGCAAATGAAGTTAATATAATAAAGGAAAAATTAGTAGCATTATCGAAAACTAGAGAAATTGGAACTCCAAACCTGGTCATAATATGATCTTGCAAGAATTCCATGACCACATCTTCATTCACTTTATGCAATGAAATGGCTTCGACCCAACGAGTGAAGTAATCGGTTGCTGTCAGAATGTACTTGTGTTGCAAGGAAGAATTTGGATTTATCTCTCCAATGATATCCATCCCCCACTACTCGAAAGGTTCTGTTATCATCACTGGCTTTAATGGTCCTGCTGCTTTAACTTGTCTTCCACCACACCTTTAACAGATGTCGCACTTTCTGACATGGGTATGTGCATCTTTGAATAGTGTGGGCCAATAGTATCTGGCTCTGAGAATTTTATGGGCTATTGTATCCCCGAAGAAGTGTCCTCCAGTAGGCCCATCATGTAAGTCTATCATGACCTTCTTCACATCTTCTTTCTCTAAGCATCTAAGAAGAACTCCATCATAATTCTTCCTAAACAATATTCCTTCAACAATCTGATATGAGGCTGATTTAAGACGCAGTGCTCTTCTTTGCTTAGAATTCCAATGTTCCGATAACAATCTCGCCTGAAGGTAATGCACAAGGTCTCGATACCAGGAGTCTGGAGATGTGAAAAGAGGACATACATCCATCAAATGTAACTCAGCTTCATTTTCCCAGTTATTTTCTTCATTGTCCTTACTTTCAGTCATTAATTTGCACAATCCCTACCCTTTAACTATAGAGGTTGGCTTGAATTCGAGGTCATACTCCTGTAGAGTTTTTACCCAATTGCCTCTTCTTTCTCCTAACTCTTTTTGTATGAAAAGAGACCTCGCAGCTGGGTGTCGAACTATTACCTTTGTCCGGTTCTTAAGTATATATGGTCTGAATTGTTTTACCGCTTTGAATACTACATAAGCTTGTTTATCCATATTTGGATAATTGAATTCGGCCCCTTGCAGACCAGTGCTCATAAATGATATGGGGAACTCATCTCCCCCATATTCCTTCTAGGTAAGCACCGTTGCTAGTGAATCATTAAATTACGAAAGTGTACAAAATAAAATCTTTCTCAAAATCCAGACTTTTGAGGGAGGGTGCGTGCGCAATAGCTGTCTTTATTTTACTAAATGCATTCTTTTCCACATCAATCCACTTGAATTGTTCACTTTTCTTTACCATTTGCTACAAAGGTTTAACAATTTGAGCGAAGTCTAGTACAAACCTTCGCACAAAATTTATTGTCCCCATATATGATTGCATGCCCTTTTTATTATGGGGTAAGGGAATCTGTTCGATAGCTTTGATCCTTTCTAGGTCTATGGAGATCCCCTTCTTAGAAACCATGTGACCCAGTAACTTACCTTCAGTGAAGGAAAACACGCACTTCTTGGGGTTTAACAAGATACTTTATTTTCGGCAGCGTTCAAAAATTTGTTTTAGATGGAATGCGTGTTCCTCCCTTTTCTTTGAGAATATTGTGATGTCATCGAGGTATACTACAGCACTACGGCCAATAAGATAGTAGAAAGCTATGTCCATAGCCCTCTGGAACATAACTCTAGCGTTTATGAGTCCAAAGGGCATCCTTCTATTAGCAAAAGTCCCCCATCTGGTTCTGAATGTAGTTTTTAGTTTGTCTTCTTCAGCCACTAACAGTTGATTGTAGCCAGAGAATCCATCTAATAAAGAAAATAATTCAGAACCTGAAACTATTTGCAATATCTGTTCCATGGGTGGGATAAGATAATATTCTTTATCCGAAGCACGATTTAGGTTTCTGAAATCCACACATAGTCTAATTTCTCCAGATTTCTTTCTTACCGGTACCATATTTGAAACCCATTCCGAGTGTATAACTTTTAAAATGATTTTAGCATCCAACAACTTCTTTACTTCATTCTGAATCAAAGGCTCTAATTTTGGATGCATTTTCCTTAAAGGCTGCTGATAAGGCTTGACTCCAGATCTGATGGGAATAACATGTTGAATAATATTGGTGTCATATGTCTTCAGATCTTCATACGTCTAGGGAAAAAAATCTTTGTATTGTTTGAACAAACTGATGAACTTATTCCTTTCACCCAGAGAGAAACACTTTCTGAAATTCACATATTTAGGCTCAATTTCAGTCCCCAAATTAATCAACTCGAACTGTAGAGACAAGCTATGAGTCTTCACATTCATTGGCCTTCTGAATTTCTCATTTAGATCAAACATTTGCTCTAAAGTCCTGACTCCTTTGGGAATAAAATTGTCGAATTTTAGCTCGGCTTGATGTTCTTCATCATCAATAATTCCCCCTTTGAAGGTCTCGTCATTCGCCAAGCATTCTAGAATCTGCTGATCATCATCAAAAACTCATAGATTGGTAATCATATCTGGAATCGAGGGCATGAAATGTAATTCAATAGAACACTGGTTATTAGAGGGCACAAGCCTTGTGAATGAGGTGGCCAATAAGTCAGTTGCTGCATTCTTAAGTGTCGGAATCAATACAATATTAAATGCATGAAAATATTTAAGCAAATCCCATACTTCACTTTGATAAGCTTTCAAATGAGGGGGAATGCAATGTATTTGATTTCCAATCTGTTTTACAATTATTTCAAAATCCCCATACACTTTCATATTTTTTACCTTTAATTCAATGGCTTTTCTTAGTCCCTGAACTAGTGCTTCATATTCGACTGTGTTATTGGTGCATTCAAACTCTAACCTACATGAAAGAAAATGTTTTTTTTAGGATCAATCAGGACACAGCCAGCTCCTAACCCTTCCAAAGTTTTAGATCCATCAAAGAAACGCGTCCAAAAATCACCTATCACTGCTGTGCGTGAATCAACATCTACATTTACAGCTAAATCTACTATCTTACAATCAATTTCATCAGCTTGTGAAAACCGAAGGAGATCAGGCTGAGCGTCTGATGTATCGCTGGCTTCTTCCACTTGATAGTTTCCCGGTTCTACCTCAATAAAGTAATTTCCCAAAACAGAATTCACTAGTTCATTTTTACCTTCAAACTGAGTAACATTGTGTTTCATGTGGGACTCTCTCAAAGCTTTAATTTGATTTGGGCTTCCTTTATACGGTAGCCACAGATATGACCAGTCTAAGGCAAAATATCCACTCAGCTTTACCAACCAATCTTTCCTCAAAACAAGTCCATAAGCTTCCGGTATGTCAGCCACCACAATGTCAATGAATTGACAAACCTTATCATTTGAAGATAAGCAAATGAGAATATCCTTCATTTCCCCAATTACCTTCACATTCGTTCTATCCAACTGAATGACCCTCTAGGTAGATGGTTTAGGTTGCCCATTTATCTTTTTGCAGACCGACAACAACATAACATTGACTAATGCCCTCGAGTCTACTAGGCAGTTATGCAGGTTGTGGTTGAAAATTTCAAAAGTAAGGAGAAAAGGTGGAGTCTTACATTTAGGATTACCTCCCACACTTGCTTCACCAATTTCTTCTTCTTGGGGCTGATTGTCAGTGGGAAGCTTCTCCTCTGATATTTCAAGCGCTTTCAATAGATTTTCTTTCTGCTGCAGCACATTGCACATCTCAAATAACGAGATGTTTGCCCTTACCTTTTTGATATCCTCCACAATGTCATAATCCATCTTATGTTCTGTGAGATTCGGTTTAACATTATTTATCTTTTCTTCATTGGGCTTAGTAGGCATGTTGATCTGTCTTGATGGTAAATTCCATAATTTTATTAGCTGAGGAGTTTTTTTGAAATTTCTTAACATTCTTTTGAAGTCTCTTAATTTTTGGGAGCATAAGACTATTTTCCTTAATCAACCCCCGTCGTTACATTTGTTTCCAGGATATGAGTCATGTCTCAGATCCTTTTCTTCCTCGGCATCAAACAACGATACACAGTCCCATAAAACCATGGCCTCATCCTCCTGTTTTTTTGTTGATTTATTGTTGTCTTTCCCTTCTTCATCGTTATCCTTGGTTAATTTGGAATCCAACAGCTGATTCATAACCAACAACACTGAATTTATCCATTGAGGACAATTCTTTTCAGAATGGGGTTGTTGGTGAAAAGTGCAAAAGTTATCCATCCCTACCTCCGTTAAGTTCATAGATGTATGGCTGTGTAGACGGGGTTGGGATTGATTGTTATCTTCCCTTTTCTTGTAATAAGTCTTATAAAACTTCTGTGCTTCCTTTTCCTTTTCCAAGTCTATTATTCTATTAGAGAGCTTCTGCATCATCTTTGCCATTCCTTCAAAATCTGGTGATTGCTCCTCTTTAGGTTTAGTAAATAACAAAGCTTTCCTCCCAACAATTTTTTCTCCTGACTGCTCAGGATAGTCTTCGATGCTTTCCTTTTCAGCCTCCACTCTTTCGGCTTCTTCATAAGTCTCCACTAGCGTAGGTTTTGTTTTCATTTTGGCAAACATAGCCAACTCGGGTCCTAGAGCTGAAGTATAATACTCAATCAGAACTTTATCCGAGGGTTTGTCAGCTTCAGAAAAATTCTTAAGATAAGCTACAAATATTTGGGTAAAATTATGCACCTTCTCTTTTCTTTCTTTCTTTAAGGCGCACAGCCCTTTCATGAGAGCCGCATGAGTTTTTTGGGTTGCATATTTACTTCTGAAAATCCTTTCAAAGGTATCCCAGTCTGGGATAGAGTTTGCAAGCAAATGAAAATACCATGATGCTGCTGCTCCTTTAAGTGTATGCGGAAAAAGTCTACAAACGACATCCTCATGTTCCCCAGCCCTCAAACCTTCTATTTCCAAATAAAAACTTTGTAAATGGTCATCTACTAACATTTTCTCATTTGGATCAAACTTAGGAAGCATCTTCTCAAAATCTTGAGGTAAGTCATGCAACGGAGGTGTTAAGTTCATGGGTGATCTGGCTTTCCAAGCTGGGGGTAGATTTGGTGGGTTAGGTGGCTGGTTTGCATTTACACTTGCCATGAGTCTGGGTGAAGGAATAGGAGTCCGCACAGGAGAATACTAAGGTGTGTCTGGCCCTGCTTGATTCAAAGGCTGAACAAGTTCCTATAAAGCTACTTCTACTAACTCTTCCAAATCTCCAACCAACACTGAATCTTCCAAAATGGGACGATCTTTCTTCTTGTATTCTCTTCGGGGAAAATCAGGGATAATGGGTAATCCTCCGATACTCTTTACATAGGCCCATGTGTGTCTCCTTAGATCATTTACTACTTGGTTGTCCATAGCAAACAAATGTTCTCTATTCTCTTCAGTATTTGGATCAGGAAATAAACTGCTTTCAAAACTATCACTGGTGGAGTGATTTCAAGGAAATGGATTTCCCCAGCCAGCCATGCACTAGTGGCCCTCCTTCTAGCGCCAGAAACTATTGAGGACTAGAAATTCGCAGGAAACAACAGCAAGGGATTCTCCCCAGTCAACGTTCCCAACTAGCCCATGACTGTTTGGTGTAGGGAATCTATCTGGTTTGCAGTCCGGCTACCGTAGGTCAAGTAACAAAAACAAAGGGTTTTACCGGTTACGGCTCAGTCCACCATGTATATTTTTTTTCTTTGAATTTAAGTATGAAATACAAGTGCCTATCTAAGATGTAGATTGATGAAGAATGCGAGGAGTGGTCACAATGTGATGCGTAGGTTCTGACCTCTCATCTTAGACTCTCTCACATCTAAATCACACACAACTGGAAAAACAATACTAACTAAGTTGTCCCTAGGGAGCAAGATTATTAATTCATGAGTAATGTCATACTGTTCATATGTTAAGATGAATCACAAATAGTTGCTCTTGGAATCAAAACACATAAACATGAATAAAGATATGCACAACAAGATAGCTCGTCATCTGTTAAAACATTCATTACTCATAGTGGAAATTATCACAGAATACACCAGAGAACATTCAAATAAGAACATAGTTTTAGAAATTTAGTACGCTCTCACAGTTAATGAAACACAGCTGAAAATGAAATAGTTCCCCTTCAACATTGTTCATTTCATCACATTTGAACATTCCACACAACACTTTCTCCAACAGGAAAAATTGTAATTTTATTATTGCAAAAGGAAGTAGTTCCTCTTACAACAAGTAGTTCACAAGTTTCTCTAGGAAAAATCCCCATTTCTGTCTCCCTCTCTGATACTTATACCAAAGGGAAAACCTTTGGGATCCCCAACCGTTCCCTTTCACTGTTTTGTCACTTTGTGAATGTTCACGATTCATCCAAACATTGCATTCCAGATAAATATTTTATAAAAAACCGGAAAAGCTAGGTAACTGACGAACTGCCCCATACTGGGCCTTTGCTTTTTTAATGATTAAGTTCCACCATTCCTCAGTCCCTTTTCAGATCTTCATTATTTTCTTTTCCCCGAGCAATAACTCTGCTGCCTTATGGTTTACCGTGCTTTGTCCTTCAACTGCATCTTCTTCACCGCAATGATCTTCAAAGGGATCTAAGAAAATCTCCTATGTCTGTCTACGATTAAACAAAAACTCATCATTTATCCTGACTATCTTAATAAACATTAACCATAATACAAATAAATGAAAACTAAAAGAAAAGGAAACCAGAGCAGGCTTTCTCGTGAAAACATCAACCTAATAAAACCAGGCGTGCCACTAATCATTTATGAAAATAGCGACGAGCTCATGACAACCGGTGGGAAAACGATTAACAAACGTGCATATAAAAACCCCCATCGATGAATCGAAACACTAGACATCGGATGGTTAGTGCGCTACATAGCCGCAACAACGGAGGTTCTTCAGTCTAGGGGTTCTAGAACACACACCAAAACTTGGCGCTATAAAACATTGGGGGTGAGACTTACTGAGGCATCGGATATTTAGTGCGCTATAAAGCCGCAATGGTGGAAGTCCTACAGTCAAGAAGATTCACAGACTAGTCAACAACGGAGAAACAAAGAACAAGATATCGACGAAAGGACAAACAATCCGATGGGCAATTAGTCAATTCGGGGGCCGCAATGATGGAACTCAATTGATCTGCGGCCTCCGATCAAAATCATAACTCCTTCCGAAAAACCCAAAAGTCGAGGTCTATTTTCCAATAATAAAATGCGGGTTGACCTCCAAAAACGGAAAATGACAATCCCACCTTAAAACTCAACGATAAACAATGTAAAACTGCTAAGCCTTACAGTCCAAAACATGCATAGACTCAAACGAAAACTCGAATAGCAAGAAAACTGGCCTCAAATAATCCAAACATGTAGCAGAGTGGGGCAAACACAATAAAAAAAGAGAGTCCAAAATTTTCAGAAATTTGGGAAAAGTTGCAGCTGCAACAACACTGATGTTTGTCACGTGGTTAAAACCCTTGAGAGGGAAACAGTCCACAGCCACAGCCAAATAGCTACTTGGAGCAATTTATTATGCAAAAGAAATAAAGTTACATCAGCATCTCATAATCGATCAACTAGCCAAGGACCCTCTATGCTCTTTAAATAGAGATCATAGACCAATCAGGTGTTAAGCCACGGATAAATGGTAGGTATGATCTAAGAGAAGTTGAACCATCGGATCACTCTATGTCTATAACATATTGTGACTGTTGAATTAAAATATTTACAAATGCATACTAATGCATACTAAAGAAACACACTTTTACCTAACAGATATATTACACAATTTGATCTTAACTAACTCCGAAGTGTCTAAATATCCTAACATCCCCCCTTAAGAACAACTTGGGATAGGATTGAAGGATTTACAAAAGTGACACTATTAGGAGAAGGAAGGAAGCATTAGAGCCTATCCTCCCTTAAGGACACATTCCTGAACTCCTAACATAGACCGAAGTTTAGAAAACTTCGCTTCTGTAAGAGACTTGGTGAAGATGACTGCAACTTGATCATCTGTAGGGCAATAGAGCACTTCAATAACACGATCATGAACAAGATTTCTGATGAAGTGCATGTATAGCTCAATGTGTTTGTTGCGATAATGTAGAACTGGATCTTTGGCAAGATTGATGGCACTTTGATTGTTGCACCAAAGTGGAGTAGGCTGCTGCTGCTCAAATCCAAACTCTGAAAGGATCTGTCGAAGCCATAAAGGTTCCTGACTGGCATAACTGCGGCTCAATATTCTGCTTCTGCTGAAGAAAGAGCAAAAGCTTGTTGTTTCTTACAAGCCCAAGTGACAGGTCCAGATCCCAGACTGAAAACATAACCTGCAGTAGACTTTTGATCATCAGGATCACCGGCCCAATCTAAATTAGTGAAACCAACCAACAAAGGTTTCCCCCCTATACTGTAATGAATCCCAAACTAAATTGTACCTCGAATATATCGAAATATTCTTTTTGCTGATTTCCAGTGACTTTCATGAGGAGTTTTCATATAATGGGAAACACGACGAACGGCAAAGGAGAGGTTAGGATGGGAATGAGTCAAGTATAAAATACTACCAACAAGCTGACGATACAAGGTGGCATCTACTTTAGGGGAAGTATAAGTGGCTGAAAGTTTGACTCCAGATTGGAAGGGAGAAGGAGCTGGTTTACAATCTTCCATGTGGAAGCAATGAAGAAGGTCACAAGCATACTTAGACTGGGAAAGAAAGATTTCTTCTTTGGTTTGCAAGACTTGGAGACCAAGAAAATAATGCAAATCTCCTAAGTCTGACATTTCAAAATTTTGCTTAAGACTGAATTTCACATGGGTTATAAGTTTAGGGTCACTACCAGTAAGGATAAGATCATCAACATAAAGAACAAGTATGATGAGATGGTTTCCTACTTTCTTGGTATAGACATTGGGGTCAGAATGACATCTAGAAAAACCAGTGTCAAGGAGAAAGCTATCCATTTTGGCATACCAAGCTCTAGGAGCTTGCTTAAGGCCATATAAGGATTTCTTAAGGACACAAACAAGGCTAGACTTATTTTGAACATATCCAAGAGGTTGTTCCATGTAAATCACCATGTAAGAAGGCATACTTGACATCCATTTGATGGACTTCCCAGTTATGTAAGGCTGCAAGGGAAAGAACAAGGCGGATGGAGTTTATTTTTGCTATAGGGGCAAACGTTTCATTGTAGTCAATCCCTTCTACTTGGGAAAAAACCTTTGGCAACTAACCTTGTCTTAAGCCTTTCAACACTTCCATCTGATGCATACTTAGTTCTGTAGACCCATTTACATCTGACAAATTTTCTTCCTTTTAGAAGAGGAACAAGATCCCAAGTATCGTTCACCATTAAGGAACGATATTCTTCATCCATAGCTACATCCCAATCTAGATTTCCTGAAGCTCTTGCAAAAGTTTGTGGATCATGATTCTCGGAAACTTGAGCCAAAAGAGAAGAGGCTCGCTGAAACTAAGAACGTGTTCGACATTGATCTCTAGGATCACCGGCAAGATCACCAGCTGCTTCACATGTTGAACGGACCCATCGAGGAAGTATTGGTGCTGGTGCAATTGGAGAAATATGAGTAGGTGGAGATGGATTTTCATCCTCACTGTCATCATCAGAAACTGGAGTTGGAAACCTATCAAGGAAGTTGGAAGAAGAAGAAGAAGGCATAATTTCCAAATTAGGCTTGCAGGCCAAAGATGGCACACCTGCCAAGTTAGGCTCGTAGGCCAAGAGATTTTCATCAAATTTAACATCTCTTCCAATGACTATATCATGAGAATGTGGCTGAAGAAGTCTATAACCTTTTATATCTTTAGAATATCCAACAAATGTGCACTTTTCACTTTTAGGCTGCAATGCTTTCTGTTTTTCATCCCGAATGTAAGCCCATGCTTCACAACCAAACACACGAAAGTGACTTACATCTGGTTTAATTTTACTCCATGCTTCTTCTGGTGTTATACCCTGTAAAACTTTAGTGGGTGTGTGATTAACTATGTAATTTTTACAATTTATGGCCTCAGCCCAATATTGAAGACTTAGTCCCTTAGATTAGATCATACAATTAGCCATTTATTTTAAAGTGTGGTTCTTTCGTTCAGCTACACCATTTTGTTGTGGTGTATATGGAATAGTGTGCTGTTGTTGGATTCCTTGTTCAGTGCAAAAAGTAGTGAACTTGTTGTTATCATATTCTCCTCCATTTTCAGATCTCAACTTAATAATTTGATGATCAGATTGTTTTTCAACAAGGGCCTTGTAGGCCAAGAACATGTTAAATACTTCGCTCTTAAATTTTAGGAAGTAAACCCAAGTGCGTTTGGAGTAGTCATCAATGAAAGTTAATAAATATTTGAAACCAAAAAAGGAAGCAGATGGAAGAGGGCCACACAAGTCACTATGCACAAGCTCCAAGGGAACCGAGGTGTGCTAAGAGACACGTTTGTCAAAACTGTCTCG
>LPNX010386007.1:1082618-1098758 GCA_001517045.1 Pseudotsuga menziesii | reverse complement strand
TTTTTTTTTTTTTTACTCTTCTCTCTCGTTCTCCGTGCTTGTCTTTTGCTCCTGCAAATCACAAAAAAAAAAAAACGAAAAACAAAAACAAAAAAACTTTTCCCACACAATGGGGTTAAATCTTGGTTAGCTTACCCGAAAATTCTATGTTTTCAATTTTTTTCTCATTGTTTCTGATTTGCCATGATCGCACAAGGTGCACGACAAAGAGCATATGTAGCCGAGAAGACGAGAAGAAAAAACTTTTCCTCACTGTTTCTAATTTGCTGCGATCGCGCAAGGTGCACTGCAAAGAGCATACGTAGCCAGGAAAGGCAACAGTCCGAGTCTAAAAAAAATATCTAATAATAAGACTGATAAAATATGAGAGATTTAAAAATAAATAAAACAAATCCATCCCTGTAACATTATACCTTCAGATTTGCCGAAATGGGTGTTTTTGGAACAAACGGAAATGGTTTTTGGTGAAACGAAAACTGTTTCCAAATGAAAATGGCACTCTAGACGCAATGGAACAGTTCCCATAGGTCAAAAATGCACAAAAAATCTAGAACCAAAAACCCTTTCAAAGTTTCAGCAACACCAGTTCCAGATCTTGATCAAAACCGAAAGCGGCTCTTCATAAAAGCTCTGATACCATGTTCGGGTACACAGGGTACTCCCAAAATATCAAACACCTTGAGCAACCACTTCACACAAATAGATCACAGATCAACACACCGATGTTTGTCACGTGGTTAAAACCCTCGAGAGGGAAACAGTCCATGGCCCCAGCCAAATAGCTACTTGGAGCAATTTATTATGCAAAAGAAAGAAAGTTACATGAGCTTCTCATAATCAATCAACTAGCCAAGGACCCTCTATGCTCTTTAAATAGAGATCATAGACCAATCAGGTGTTAATCCACGAATCAATGGTAGGTATGATCTAAGAGAAGTTGAGCCGTCGGATCAGTCTATGTCTAGAGCATATCATGACCATTGGATTAGAATATTTACAAATGCATACTAATGCATACTAAAGAAACACAATTTTACCTAATGGATATATTACACAAGTTGATCTTAACTAACTCCTAAGTGTCTAAATATCCTAACATCTGCGCTTGATTTGGTTCATAGTGATGTCTCTGGACCAATGCCTACAATATCTATGAATGTATCTAGATACTTTCTGACCTTCATTGCTGACTATTCAAGATATTGTTGGATCTACTTCCTTAAGTAGAAGTTTGAGGTCTTTGAAACCTTTCAAAATTTCAAGGCCTTAGATGAGAACACTCTTGGGAAGAGATCAAAGCACTCAAATCAGATAATGGAGGAGAGTACATCAAAAGAGGATTCTAGCAGATGTGTGCTTCAATAGGTATTCAAATGCAACACTCGATCCCATACACACCACAACAAAATGGTGTAGCTCAGAGGAAGAACAGATCTTTGAAAGTGATGGCTACATGCCTTCTTGAAGCAAGAAATATTCCATCATATATGTGGGCTAAAGTAGTGAGCTATGCTTCATACATCGAGAACAGAGTGCCCCATAAGTTAGTGGTTTGGGTAACTCCATTCGAAGAATTGACGAGACATAAGCCCAATGTCTCACATTTGAGGATTTTTTGGCTCCAAAGCATGGGCTACAATTCCAATTGACAAGAGGAAATCCTTTCAACCTCAAATTGGCGAATGCATACTATTGGGATATGCAGAATATGCAAAGTCTTACAAACTGATGGAGATTGCAACCAGAAGATGCTTCATAGAGTAAAGTGTCCAGTTCAATGAAGATCCATTGTATGATCTACAACCAAGTAAAGAGGAAGGTATAATTCCTCAATCAATTCCATTTACAGATGATGATGAGGTCTTAACTAATATTTCAGGTTCAGATTTTGAAGATGAGGATCAAGATGATAAAGATCTTGATATTGAGAATGAAGCTCAACCAGATCCAGATCCAGATCCAACACTTTCTCCCAACCTAAGGCCTAAATGGGTCCAAAAACTCATTGATGCTGTAGGGGATAGTGTTGGGGATACGGATGACAAAAGAAGAACAAAATCTCAATATCAAGATGAAAGCCTTGCACTCTGTCATATATATCTACTTCTCCCATAGAGGTGCTTCATGATGATGTGGTATGATCCTCGGTGCTACAAAGATGCTTGTCATCATCCAATATGGCAGGAATCCATGGATGATGAGTATGATTAGCTGTAGGACAACAAGACCTGAGAGCTTGTCTCCTTTCCTCATGGGAGGAATCTAGTTCTGTGCAAATGGATCTACAAGACCAAACTAGTAGCAAACAGATCCACTACCAATTACAAGGCTCGGTTAGTGGCAAAGGGGTACTCATAAGTTCATGGGATGGACTACAATGATACATTCACTCCTGTTGCAAGAATGTATTCCATAAGGCTAGTTTTTTCCATTGCAACTTTGAAAAGGTGGGAGGTACATCACATGGATGTGAAGAGTTCCTTCCTTCATGGTGACCTAGAAGAGGAGATCTACATGAGACATCCCGAGGAGTACACTGAATATTTATCCTTGGTTTAAAAACTAAGGAAATTTATGTATGGGCTCAAGAAAGCCCCAAGGGAATGGTATTCCAAGATGGATTCCTTCCTACTGTCATAGAAATTCGAGAGATTGCAATGTCTACTTGTAGTAGAAAGGAGGCTGCTTACTATTTATTTTTCTATATCTTGATGACTTGCTTATTACTAGTGGTTCAATTGTTGGATTGAGGGATATCAATTCATCTTTTAGAAAGCCATTATCCATGCCTAATCTAGGGATGCTAAGGCATACTATTGGCCTTGAAATGAATAAAAAAATATTTGGGGATCATGATTACACAATACATATACATAAGGATATTTTCTTAAAAGATTCCACGTGACTGATTATAAAGCAACATCCTTCCCCTTCTTATCTGGAATCAAGTTTGAAGTAGGTGGTTCCACACCACTGGTTTATAGTACACTATACATACAGTTGATTGGTATCCTATTGTACCTAACCCATTTGAGGCCATATTTATCTTATGTTGTGAGTGTTGTTTCCAGATTCATGCAGGGGCCACGTGAGTTGCATTAGAAAGTAGCAAAGTGCATCTTGGATTATGTGCAAGGTACGAGAGAGTTTGTGATCCACTATTATGTTGATGCTCATCTAGATCTGATTGGTTTTACTGATTCATACTGGGATGGTAATAGTACTGACATGAATACTACATATGGATTTGTGTTCATGTTAGGATTTGAACCAATCTGATAGTCAAGCAAGAAGCAAGCAACTCTTGCTCTCTCTTCAGCTGAAGCAAAGTATCGGGGGGTTGTGAATGCAACTATCCAGGAAGTTTGTCTACATGGGATTATGATAGAGTTTGTCATTCACACTTCTCCTTCAGTAGATTTATTTTGTGATAATCAAAGTGAAATCAAGATATCTAGTGATCCAATACAGAAGCAATGGACCAAGCACATTGAAGTGCACATGCACTACATTCGAGAACTAGTGCATAGTAAGGATATGATTCTACATTACTTCCCTATATAGGAGAAGATTACAGACATTCACCAAATCTTTCATTGAAAAGAGATTTGTATATCTCATATCTCTTCTTGGTGTAAAGGTTTGATTCAATTATTGTTACTAGTTTCGCTGCTCATTTTGAAGGTGGGGGGGGGGGGTTCCCATGAGGTTTTCCTTGTTTCTTCGGTTCATTGAGCAGTTAATTTTTGCATTAGATTGTATGGGTGACATTTGGTATTAGTTTCTAGGGCCAAGTTGTGTAAGTTTGGATTAAGGGGGGGTGTTAGGATTATTTCTAATCCTCCCATAACCACCATAATGTAAAATTCATTTCTTATCTTAGGATCCTGTTGCCACTTCACTGGTGCCATGTGGAGCTCATCTGGGGCCCACCTACCACTTGATGCACATGTTTGCATGATTTTAGGAGCATAAGAACGAAGTCACAAGTGCATACCAACACCTTATCTTGATTTGGTACAAGATATTCAGCTAGGACTCCATGATGTGCCCCAAACCCTAGCAAGGGAAATAACAACAAGCTAGCATCACACCAAGTATCATACCCTAGTCACCAACTCCTTGTAGTGAGGAATCTTACCCAATCAAAGTTGGTCACTCCAAATATCCACAACTAGCAAGTATACACGCTGGAAAGTCCTCATTGGCATCTACACTGGCATCGCACAAGTGTATAAGATAGTCTACCACAGTATTCTCCACATTTAGCTCTCCAAGTAGTCCTTGGGTTTCCTATGTCACAAACCCTAGGAACCACAATAACAAGTGTTCCCTTTTCTTCCCTAGGGTTTCTCCCAAACCCTCGCATTACATTTCTTCTTAAGGTAAACCCTAACCTTAGTGTGTTCCTTCCATCAACACACGAAACGTAGCACATTAAACAAGGGTGCAAGATGCAACGAAGAAGAACTACGCATGAAAGATTTGTGTTCACTCATATCTCTAAGACATGATGTAGAAGCAGATGAATATAAAAATTACACTATTTTCTCCTTTTATATAGAATAGGAAAGGATGCCAACAATAGCTAATTGGAGAAATTCCACAAACAACTATCTCAAGCAACCTAACTAATCAATAGATAAGTCTACATATGAAGACCTCCAACTTTAAGGTGACACAAGTCAAGGTCCATGGTAAGAACCAATGGTAGGCATGTCCATCAAGTAAGTGTCCCAAGGTGAGCACTCCATAAGACATGGTCCAACACTCCTCTCCAAAGGTCTCCAATGCTCCAAGCTACCTCCTAAGCCATGGATTTTTTGTGTCCACCAAACCTCCATGAATGTTTTTTAACCCAAGTGTCCTCAAGTCAAGCACAAGCCTCCATGTAAGCAACCAAGTGATCCCATGCTAATGACAGATCATTTCCCTCCTCCTAAATGCCCCAACGCTACTCCTCCAAAAAGGTTCTCCTTCCTATTGGGTATGTATTGTATTCTTTGCATATGGGTTGCACCAAAGTCAGATCTTCCCCAACATAGTGACTACTGTATGAGTTGGGTGCACCAGCAGAGGTCACATAGGGGGTGACTAGTGCCCCCCTTTCAAGGGCTTGGGGGGTTTCCTACAATCCCTTCATGGGGAAAACATAAGCAAACATAAATTCATTAATCTACGTAGATACAAAAATAATGAGAATGTCGACATTACTAGCAAAGATAAAACGTAAAGTCCCAATTCATCACTTTTCCATTATCTTTACTAATATAAGCAAACATAAATTCATTACTCTACCTAGATACAAAAATAATGAGAATGTTGACGTTACTAGCAAAGATAGAACTTAAAGTCCCTATTCATCACTTTTCCATTAGAGTAGAAAGACATACCTATAGTTTTGTCAAATTACTATATAAAATCCATCCAATATGTATTATTTCTAAAGACCATATACTCCAGTGGACCACGACAAATACATAAATTACCTAACATATGCATGCACTAACCATGAGAGTAGATGCAAATTCCATGTTTATATACTTAATCTATTTCATATGATTAATAAATATCTACATCATTAAAAAAAAATACTAATATATCTTTACTAATATAAGCAAACATAAATTCATACTCTATATAGATACAAAAATAATGAGAATGCCGACATTATTAGCAAAGATAACATTAAAAATGATGAGAATGTCAACATTACTAGCAAAGATAGAACCTAAAATCCCAATTCATCACTTTCTCATTATCTTTATTAATATAAGCAAACATAAATTCGTTACTCTATATAGAAAAAAATGACGAGAATGTCAACATTACTAGCAAAGATAGAACCTAAAATCCCAATTCATCACTTTCTCATTATCTTTATTAATATAAGCAAACATAAATTCGTTACTCTATATAGAAAAAAATGACGAGAATGTCAACATTACTAGCAAAGATAGAACCTAAAGTCTCAATTCATCACTTTCTCATTATCTTTATTAATATAAGCAAACATAATTTCATTACTCTATATAGAAAAATAATGAAAATGTCAACATTTTTAGCAAAAATAGAACTTGAAATCCCAATTCATCACTTTTCCATTAAAGTAGAAAGACATACCTATAGTTTTGTCAAATTACTATATAAAATCTATCCAACATATATAATTTCTAAAGAACAATTACTCCACTACAAATACATATGCATATACTAACCATTAGAGTAAATACAAATTCCATGTTTATATACTTAATCTATTTCATATAATTAATAAATGTTTACATCATTTAAAAAAACAATTAGCATGTCAAAAACTTTAACAATATTAATATTATGGTAGTACAATCATAATAATAATAATAATAATAATAGAGTAATGAACAATCATAAATAATTAATTTTTCCAACCAGTTAAAAATGCAGCCATTGCAAATTGTGAAATAATATATATTTAACAACATCAATTAAATAAAATTTACATTGAATTTTACTTAATCACAAGAATGAAATAATATATATTTAACAACATCAACTAAATAAAATCTACATTGAATTTTATCACAAGTAACATTTGAATTTCGTTAATTAAGTCCAGGGTTCGATTTTTCTGAATCCCTTGAGATTAAACTTTGTAATCAGAACTTACACTGATTTTCCCTGAACTGTGTGTATACACACGAGTGTTTCACGAGTTTCAAGCATTTCAACCAATCCAAAACCTATTAACATGGGCAAAAATTATTCCGCATTTTACACGATTATTGCCCATAAAAAAAATAATAGAGAAAAATTTGTGTGAAAAAATTATGCTTATAACGTGAAAAATTAGCTAGCTAGACATGTACATAAAATATAACCGCAATTAACACTACCGGGGAATCGGGATATCATTTTGCTACCGGGGAATCGGGAATTGGTTCATTGTTACTGAATCCATGTTATGTACTTCAGGTATAAAGACCAAAAAGAGCATCTCTATAAAAGAAATCAGTCTCGGATTGAAATTGCAGTACTACTGCAAGGACAGATGAAACAATATATGAAACAATGCATTTCAAGATACATAATAATCAACCCTTGTTTCTGGATTAATTGATTGTAGCTGGTAGCCATTCATCACCCTGTATGAAGCTTTGAATAGAATACATTCCAGCATTTATCTCAGGAATCTGATTAGACCATGGCACTCTTCCAGAAACCTTAGCCCCTGGCCCATAATTTTGGTATTCGCCATAGTAAAGTGTGCCAAGAGCAAAATCCCCTGTCCAAGGCATCCATCCTTCAGGGCTAATGATTTCTCCCAAGTATGAGTTCATGAAAATTGCTCTGGAGAACATCTTCCATGGCCGACCCAGATAGGCCTTGTGAATTTTTGGGTTGGCATAGTAATCTTTCATGTATTCTTCAGTTCCATTGACGGTGCAGTTGTGAAAAACAAATCCTGTGGGCTGAGCTGGGTCTGTTCGGCCCTGCGCAGTAACAGCATCTGATGATACTTCGTTTGAGTTTACTTGACGAGGACGCACCAGAATGAGACAGTTTTCAAAGATTGCTGCAGAGTTTCCAAATATGAAGTCAACAGTGCCTTCTATTCTGCAGTTTCTGTAGAACTGACGAAGAGTATGAGTGTACAGTGTATCCTGGTGGCCAAGAAGGGCACAGTTGTAGAAGGCAGAGAGATCACTATCTACTCTTAGGGCTACTGCTTGTTGACTTCGTGGCCCTGCTGCATTTTCAAATGCAATGTCCCGTGCTAAGAAACCATCAGCATTTACAGCTGCAATTGTCAAACCAAATCAATTAAAAATTGGCAACAATATAAAACAAGATTTACTGGAGTTGAGGAATATGAAATTCGAACTATGAAAATCCATCTTAATTTCGATATGAACCTACTTATCGGACTGATTGTTTGTATTTAAACAGAAAGCCTATTTTCACAATTCTGTTTTGCTTCTGCCAGAGAATGATGCAGATATTGAATTGTAAACTTTTTAAGTTTTCCGAACTAATGGAATATTTTTTTAATATAATTATAGGAACACATATATCCTTTTTTGGGATTCTGATAATAGTGAAAGGTATTGTTAAGAAACTTGCTGTTGTTGGGATATGGAATAACAATTTTTCCATGTAATGTTAGTAAATTTCCATGTAACTGGTTTGTTTTTCCTTGATGGATGGAATGTATTGTTGTCATGGGCCTTGCTTTTTGGAGCTAGTAGAATTGTAGAAAGCAAATCTTAAGATTGTATTCTTTGCAAGAAAATGATCAAGATAAATAGAAAAGGCGGACAATATTGCGTTCCTATTTTCCTGCGTGTTTAGTGTGCATGCTTATTTCGTTTCTTCTGCTGAAATTCTGTTGTGCATCTTAATTCTTCAGTTTCAACAACTAGTATCAGATCAAGATTATTGGCTTCAGGGTACACCTTTGGTGTCAGGTTGAGGAAATTCAGTTCATGAGAGCTTGGATTGTTAAGGCCTTGTTTTTGAGGTCTTGATTATACAGCTTTACAGATCTAACTGTCCAGATTGTGGAGCTCAAATCTGACAGTTTTATGTTGCTGCAATGAGTGACGTTGAAGTAATCAGCTTCAGTGGGAGGATGGGAATATGTCTGTGGCAGAAGAAATGTCTTGTAGACCATCGGAAATTGAGAAAATCAATGCCCACAACTGCTATTGAGGAAGTTGAAAATGAAATATGTTCTTGTTGAAGCAGAATTCGTTGAAGTATATACTAAACCTACTGTTATCCAAAAGGAAGAATGGGACAAAATGAATGACAATGCGAAAGCCTTGATTGGCCTAAATGTGTCTGATTTGGTATTCATGAATATTCAAAATGCCACCACAGCCAAGGATCTTTGGGATAAGCTTGGATTGTTGGATGAAGCCAGATCCCTCAATTTCTTTTTTGAGATAATGCTTCCTTTGACTATCTATAAAACATGATATACAGGGCGTTTTATAGAAAAGAGTGGTCTGTGCATGCAGCCACCACAAGCACTAGCCTGAACAAATCCATCAGGCCAAAAACGAGGACCACAAAATACGGCCACCCTTAACATAAACACTTAATCTAAAACACTAACTATTGAAAACCAGCACAGTAGGCGATCAGGCTCCCCCATGTTTGCCTTTATTTTTCAATACACTTTTTCATTTATCCAGAATTCACCCTCATGGTGGGCAGCAGAGACATCAATGATCATCAGCTGTCTATTGTCTCCTTCAAGGGATTGACATGCATCATCTTGAACGGAATAGTGTTAGTCATTCTTCATTTTTCCAACCCTAAAGTAGGAACCCATCACCTCTAGGGACAACGAAGAAAGCTGCCAAGAATCAGAGGTGATGCCCCTTTCCTCGAGAGGGGCGATAGAGGACATGGCATTCCCAAAAAGCTCAGTAGGAATAGGTTTTGGGGCAGCTGTACATGTATCACCGGGAGTATTTTTACAAGGCTTGGATGGCTCCACCTTGTTGGTAGTATTTGCTGAATTCTTCCACCAAGATGGGTTTAAGGCAGCTGTACATGTATCACCGGGAGTATTCTCAAAAGGCATGGATGGCTCCACCTTGTTGGTAGTATTTGCTGAATTCTTCCACCAAGAAGGGTTTCAAAGAGATCCTTTATATCTCTTACGGTCATTTGCATTTGGGCATGAGGTCCCCATGTGTCCATCCATGGTCAAAGCATAGTCGCCACGAGAATGCAATACGTTCAATCTACAACCTATGTCCAACGGTGATCACTGTGTTGCAGCACGATTGGATCCAGAATCCCTTCGCTCAGGTCAACATAGACACATAGATGCACAAAAGTAGTTACAGATTTTGCTTCAATGGTTTTGCACAGAGAGATGAAAGTTTTTAAGAATATTGTCAATGGCTTCCAAGGATTTGGGGTTCCAAAATTCCAAGGGAAGCTTTGGCAAACGAACCCAGAGGAACCAATATTTGGGCTCCAATATATGAGCTGGTGCATTCAAATATCAGTGGGCCTATGGCTAGTCGCTTCCATTAGGGGCAGCTCGATACTTTATCACTTTTTCATTGATGACTTCTCAAAGAACTCATGGGTTTAGTTCATGAGGAAGAAAAGTGATGCTCTTGATGATTTTAACATCTTTGATGCCTTGGCTGAAAGGCAAAGTGGAAGTAGGTGAAGGCTTTGACAAATGACAATGGTGGCGAGTATTGTTCTAAGGAGATTGAGGCATTTTATCAATATTGGGGAATTGAAAGGCTTGAAGACTACTCCACATGGTCTAGAGCAAAAAATTGGCATGCTAAGAGACCGAATAGGACATGCATAAAGAAACCACGAAGTATGAGAGCAGATGCTAGCTTTAGCAAAGGTTTTTGGACTGAAGCAATTGCTACAACTAATTATCTGACTAGTATGTCACCAAATTCAATTTTGGGTGACATGACACCGTAGGAGGCTGGAGTGGAAAGAGCTATTGCACATCTTAGATTTTTCAATTGTGAAACATACATACATGGCTAAGGTGAACAGGGAAAAGCTTGACAACAAATTGGTTCAGAAGGATTCAAGGTTATTGGCTATTCAGAAGGATTCAAGGGATACGAGTTGTAGATTCTGCTTGAGCATTGGAATACCTACATTCGGGATGTGATTTTCAAGGAGGAGAAATCTCATCAAGATCAACATCAAGAGTTTGTTCCAGAAGAAAAGGCATAGCTTGTGGTGATTCCAGATGAGCATAATTTTCAATCTAGAGCTGGAGATCAGGATGAATAGCTGCAATAGGTGTCGAATGTGGAAATTCTAGAGGCAAAAGATGAAAATTCTCTTAATCTAGCATTCCAGCAAGAGGAAAACCAATCGTCAACAACAAGTAAAAATGTGCAACCCAAGTATGATCAACCAAATCGGGGGCAGAATCTGAGGAACCTTCCTGAGCAAATGAGGCCTAAGAAATATCGCTATGAGCCATTTGATTTCAATAGTTTTTCTTTATCTTCCATGGGTGATAAGCCAAGAAAAGTTAAAGAGATTCTTAGTGGAGATGGGTCTTCTCATTGGAAGAAAGCCATGGATGATGAAATAAAGACCTTGGAACAGAACCAAACCTACCATTTACATAAGTCTCCTGAAGGAAGGAAGAATAGGTGTTTAAGCAAAAGTATAAGACAGATGGTCCGGTGGAGCGACACAAAGCTTGTTTGGTAACAAAGGGGTACTCTTACTTTGAGGGTGTTGATTATGTTGAGACTGTCTCTCCTATGGCCAAAATGGCCTCTGTTAGGTTGATGTTGGCAGTGGGCACTAGAAATTGCTTATGATTTGGAAGAAGAGGAAACGGATGTGAAGACAACATTTCTTAACAATGAGCTCAAACAAGAAATCTCCAGAAATCCCTTAAGAGGATTTGTTATAGAAGTGAGAGAAGACATGGTGTTTCAATTTAAGAGATCACTATATGGATTGAAGCAGTCCCCAAGGTGCACTTCATTTAGGCTCATCTATCCATTCAAGGAAGGCATTTTAGAGTTAGGGTTTAGTACTTCCAATTTAGACATTATCACGCATGCATCTAGATTCATTGTACTTTCTAGTCTATAAAGGAGAAGAAAGGAGTATAAGTTTTATTCATTCAGTTTTTAGAGTAGGAAGCAGTGGCCAAAGGGTAGACTTTGAAGCTTTCAGTTTAATTCCTGTTTTCAAGAGTAGTAATGTGCTTTTTAAGTTTAAGAACAATGTACTAGCTTCCATTTTCTTCAGCTTGATATGTTTCAGTTCCTAGTAAAAATTAGATTGCAGATTTTACAGAGAATTCAGTTTTTTTGTTTTCCTAGGTAGATAGATTAGAAACCAGACAAGGACTGACACTATGAGTTAATTTCAACATAGTACTAGAGCGGTGTATCTGAAACCTTTTAGAATTCCATGGAGAGATCAACCTTAAAGGAAAGAGAGATGTCAAAGGGTTTCAGTGACTAGAGCAAATCTGTGCCGGTGATCGGCATGTGGACTTGAGAAGGGTTGTGGGGTGTGAATTCCTAGTTGATCCAATGAGCGGCTATTGAAGCTTGTTTAGTGGAGTTGTTGTAATGGCCATTTCTGGTATGTGAGACAGTCACCTATTGGAGAGCACCTCTATTTTTATGTCGTAGAATTGCAGACTAAAAAACCTCCTGGAAGCAGTGAACCTTTTATACCTTGTGGAGAAGGAGGTCAAACACCCTACAAATCCCAAAGATCTAGTAGAGCACAACAAGAATGCAGTAAACCTGAAGCAATTACTATTGGATCCAATGAAGGATCATTTGATCCCTCGAATTATCGTGAAGAGCACTGTTAGGGAGATGTATGATGTCTTGGGAACCCTGTACTAGATTGTGATTGTATCCAGGACTGGTGTGAGGTGGATTGGACAATTATCCTTCGGCAGGGCATGAAGATGTTTCTCCAGGTTAACAAGACTTAAGTTCTCATTGATATTCTTCTACACCTATACCTGGTGTTGAGGTGGCAGTCGCAACAGAGGCTAGGGTGGCAAGCAATCCCTGCAGCATTTCCTCAGGGGATAGTTAATTTCCTTTTTTGGTTTCATGATATCTATATATATACATCCTTTCTATGCTTAATGACTCCTAAGCAGTTTGTCTACCCATGCTTTGTAATTTATATCTCCACAGAAATTGGACAGGCTAGGAATGACACCCAAGACCAAACCCACGGCAGCACGCTGTTCTATGATTTAGCGACATGCCATTTTCATGAAGAGACCCTTACCAGTTCACTGTAGGAATGTGAATCGCGATCTTCAACAGTACCATCTTCCTTGAAATTTGAATGCACAACAGAAAGCATTATTTTTATAAAAAATAAAAAATAAAACTCTACAAACCAATCATGGTCATCGACAGCCGCTCTTTGACCTCTTTCAATAAAAAGACCATACAATTGAACCACAAGGTTCAAAAAAGTTCTTACTCTCTGCAACTCTACTAATGCCTTTGGCATGATGAATCCTTTCTGCTCTACATTACAAAGATTACATTGCCCTATCGCAACCATGACATGTTGCACAAGCTAGTAGCCATGGAGCTTCAGTTCCTATGATGAGTTATTTTTCCATAGCCAAGCTCAACCCTAGGCCTAAAGAAGATCTCCCATACATAATCAGTAATGCTTACCCAGAGCATTGAAATTACAAGCCATCTCTTACAGTTCTAACTGTGTTTCCTATCTGAACATTTCTCATATTCTTTTCTGCTATCTAGACATTCATTTCACTTTGATATACTAGCACAAACCCCATATAAAGTTTAAACCTGGGTCTGATATGCTCCTAGAGATTGCAAAGGCCATTCTTGGGTTTTTCAACCTGCATATATCATTATACATTTGTATGAACTGGACTTATGCATTTGGAATTTCGGAAGCTGCACATCAAGGCCAGTGTCCATATTCAATGGACCCAATGCATGGAATTGATTCAATGCACGGTTGATGGGGGCAAGGGCAATGGGCCCCACTCCAACTGTAGAACGCACCTTCATTGTGTTCTTGCAACTATAAGGGGAATCCATTTAGCTTAATGGGCATTTGCTTTTCAAATAAAAAGAGGTTTTAACTACATCACTAGGACTCCTTTAATTCAAAGAATTAAAGTCTAATGCATGGAATTTAAGGCATCCAAAATCAGCTAGGAATCACACCATTATCAAACACAATAACAAAACCAAACTCAGGCAAACAAAATTCCAACTTGATGTGAAGAAGAAAAAGAGAAACCATGATGATTATTACCAACAGTTGCAGAGTCATATGTAGTGGGAACACCAGGCAGGGACGGCACCCGCATAGACCCCGTAATCACAGTCTTATCCATGCCATCGCCCACAAACATAAGATTAGTTTTACTGGGGGGAATCCTAACAATCTCCTCATACACCCCGGCCTTGATACGTATGATGAACCTTCGCTCAGAATTATCCGGTGCACTGTTCACGGCTTGTTGAATGCTCATGGAGGATACATCCCTGGACACAGTAACGTTGGGAACCAATTTCTCTAGCTTTAATAAATCCCAAATTTGACTATAATGACTGTAATAATCTACAGTGCTAGAGGATTTGGATGATCTCTCCGTTTTGGGAGGTCTCCATAGGACCATATCCTTCCCGTATGTATCTAGAGCATCTACCATGCTGAGAGCATTACTAGTGAAGTTCATGACTGTAACCAGCTCTTGCATGGATCTTCCCACCACTTGTGTGATATTAACATATTTGAGAGCCGAACTGCAGTCATACTGATAACTCAGCGCTGCGCTCATCCAGATCTTGACGTCTTTAATACTTCTTGGATTCAGCTGCTGAGTCCTGCTCTTGGCAATATATCTCATGGAATCCTGCAAGAACTCCAAGCAATCCTTAACAGCACCGGTGAAGTTCACGTTATCCGAAGTAGTGAGCAGCTGTTTGGAGTGAACATAACTTTGTGTGGTTTCGTCCGATGAGAGATCCATGGCTGCACCGATGATTTCTTCTGGCCCTGCATTTTCACTAATATTAGAATTGGCCTGCAAAGATGATTGGCAGAGGTCTGGGTATTGAGATGCCTGGCACGCTAAATCTATGCTATGACTGGCAGAAGATTTCTGAACTAAGAGCCTTTTATGGGCGTCGCGGGCAGAGAGATAATCAGCTGATGAGAGTTTAGCAGAGAGCGCGAGGAAGAGAATTGTGATTAAGAGAAGCGAAGCCATGAATTTTGAAAACCCCTTCATCATATTTTTATCTCGTCCTATAAATCTCATTACTGTCTTATGTGTTTGTTGTATTTACAATGAGTGTCTGCCCAAATATATAATGATTATATGCTGTCACATAGACAGAACACAGTTGAGTGGAATGTGGACGCATGAAAAATAGTGACAGATATGTATCTGTGGTACATCCACTTCTCACGGGCATACCATAACGTTGCTGAAAGTTTGAAAGAGTTAGTTCTGAAATTATTATCATATCAAAATTTTATTATTAAACAAGTGAAATTGCAGCAAGGCTGCTTATACTTCTCTTAAAATTTGCAATAGGAACATATACATGAACATATACAAAATTGTATAATTATTGCTTGCCAAAAAAGAATGGAACAAATTTTTAATTTTATATTAATATAAAACAGATTATTGAGATATAATGTGTCTAAATACAATTGAGAGACTTAAATTTAAGCATATATTATAGAGAAAAACATTAATATTAAAAGCATGTGCTTTATAGACCTAGACAAATTAATTAATTTTAATATGGTTGTTGCCAGTAACTAACTAGTGAAGGCATATCTACAAAATATTAATAGAAATAATATTGTTTAATTAATTATAATATAAAATAAATAATATCATTTAATTATTATGATATTATTTAATTAATATCAAACATTAAAAAACATAATATAAATAAAATATTATTAATGCAATGTTTTTCCCTATATTATATATATATGAAAAATATATCATCAAATTAACTTTATCCAATATTATTTATTATATATATGTTAAGTATATTTTATTGTATAATACTTTTATAATTAATTATTTTAATATCCATTTGTAATTAATTAAATAATATCATTTTATAAATCATATTATTTGAATAATTAATTATTATATTACAACTAATAAGCCATATTAATTTATTAATATTCCATATAAATCTATAATTATGATATATTTTGGAGATATTTATTAATATTATTATACATTTCACTAATAAAATGTTTTTCTTATTTATTATAATATATAATAATATTTAGATGATAATACAATAATAATAATAATTAAGTGTAATTAAATAATAATATCATTTAAGTATAATGATAATAATTTTTAAGCATACTATATGATATTATTCTATTGTTAAAATGTAGTATTTAATTAAGATATTAATGGCAAAGTATTGAAATATAATATTTAGTTAAACATTATTATTAAAGTAATAATAAAATTAGTTAATTAAAAATAATATTATTTAATTATAATATGTTATTTATTAATTTATTATATTGATATTATTATTATAATATAGTATTTAATGTGAAAATATTGAAATATAATATTTAATTATAATATTGTATTATAATATG
>LPNX010386007.1:1038659-1077028 GCA_001517045.1 Pseudotsuga menziesii | reverse complement strand
CCATTCCTTATTTGGATCATAATTTTTAAATCATCCCATGTTATTGATTAATGTATAATTTTTAAATAATCTTATGTTATTGATTAATGTATTGAGAATCCATTTTGCAAGAGACCCTTACTCCTTTTCTAGTATAGCATGTCATGAATTTTAAAAAATTTCCTCCCTCTCTCTTCCTTTCCCTCTCTATCTTATATGCCCCCTCTCTCTCCATCCTTCCTTTTCTCTATCTATGTATCTCTCCCACCATCCCTCATTCTCCCCACCTCTCTCTCTCTATATTTATATTGAAGTATGATAATAAGGTTAATGACTACAAATTTTCAAATATATATAAGCTTTTTAGTATTAAGAGAAAAAAAATTGTAATTTTTAAATATACTAACTTTATTTGAATTTTCAAGTATATACAAGGTTAAAATGAATACAAATTTTCAAATATATATATAAGTAAACCATTTATAAAAATAATAAAAATTGAAATGACAAGCATTCTTCCTTCTAAGTTTTTCTTATTACACCGACAGAATGTGAATAAATTCCCGAATCACATTCCTCTTACACAACATCTATATGCTTGAAAATGGTGGTATGTTTTTGAACAATACTATTGTGGGATTCTTGTCGAAATATTAGTGGGATTCCTCAACATCACATGCGATTTTCACGTCCTTTTCTTTACCCCATAACATAATATAATGTCCAGCAAAGATCAAAGTTGCACCCACCACCCTACATGTTATTAGCATCAAAACAGTAAATGAAAATTGCGACCAACACTTTTAGCTATGGGTGAAAACACGAAGTTGGGTAACACTTCCGTGAGAATTGGGTCTCCAAACAGCATAGCGGTCGTTATTCGGCTGAATAACTATATTTATTCGGTCGAAGAATTTATTTATTTGGCCGAATAAATATCATTATTCGGCCGAATAACTAATTCTTTATTCGGCCGAATAACGTTAACGGTGAACCTTTTAATTTGACAGAACGCATAGCCAGCCATAATTTTTTACGGTTGTTTCAATACTTGTTCGGTCGAATAGTTGTTTGGCCGAATAATTATTTCACATAAAAGGCAAGCTCCGGCCCCATTTTTGTTGATGTATATGTAACTTCGGAATGTATTCTTCTATGTATCTTATGTATTGTAACCCGATGTTTATTACAGGATGTTTCTATTATGTATTTGAGTCATGTGGTCATGCCCCGATGTTCCGATCGGGAGGATTAATAATGTAATCAAGTCATATCTAGTCATTAGGTAAGTCCCCACAGTTTCGGGGCACTTGAGTTATTATACACTAATTAAGGTGTAGGCTCGAGTAGTAATTATTAGGTTGAGCCTACGTGTGAAAAGGCAATTCAAGTGAACGGATGAATATAAATAGAGAGTGAGAGTCTCTCTATTTAACACATTGTGAAATACATGGTATCAGAGCTAACCTGAGAAGAAGACATTGTGCAGCTACAGGAAATAGGGCTTCCTATTTTGTGGATCTTCCTCCACAGATTTTCAGCAAATGTATGCTAGGATGACTCTCCATTGAAGGGTGCATCTTTCTGTCGATGCGGAATTCAATTTCAAGCATTTTCAGTTTCGATGTGGAATCATGTGTGCAAATGAAAGAAGGCCTTGTACGAGTTCAGAAGACACCCATGGGATAACACATACATGATGAGCTTGATGAATATCTTAACCTTTGCTACAAGGTTGATAGAGGATGACAAGCTCACAGATGGGTGCAATATGAACTTTTGAAGAAGTTCAAGATAGAGGATCTTAGTATCCAGTGATCCTAGATGGATACTACTTGTCACTCTAGTACAGAATGTTTCGGTGCATAGATTACGGAAGACAGAGGGAGTATGATGCTTCAGAGGGAGTGACTACAGAATATATTGAGGTTCGACATGGCACAACAGGATGGGCAGATTACTGATGACTCTAGGCTTTACTGAGAGTAAAACAGATTCCAACCTTTGCTTCAAGGTTGAAGACAGAAGACTAGTGATGCTCCTGTTATGTGTCGATGCACTACTGTTCTGGGTATGGAGGTGTGGTAGAGTACAGATGGAATCTTCCTTGGACAAGGGAAGTATGCAGTAGAGATCCTGAAGAGGTTCAGGATGATGGACTACATGACCACACCTATGGCATCAAACATGAAGCTATTAAGTGTTGCTTCATCAGAGACGGTTGATGCTATGATGTATCATCAGATGATTGGGTCCTTGATGTACCTGAGACCAGATATTTGCTTTGCTGTGAACATGTTCACCTGATGATTGCAAAGCATGCAGGGGTACAGTTGATTATGGGCTCAAGTACGATGTGAATCAAAAGATTAACCTAGAGGGTTATGTTGATTCAGATTGGGCAGGAAGTGCCGTCGATAGGAAGAGTACTTCAGGATGTTGCTTTAGTATGGGATCAGGTGTGATCTCTTGGTTTAGCAGGAAGCAATCCTGTGTGGCACTAAGTACAGCTGAAGCAGAGTATGTCGCAGCTTGTTCAGCTAGTTATGAGACAGTATGGCTGGGGAAGCTACTGTCTGATATATTTGATCTCCAGTTAGATGCTACTTGTATACATTGTGACAACCAGAGTTGCGTGAAGTTGTTAGAGAATCCAGTGTTTCATGACAGGTCCTAGCATATCGAGATCAAGTATCACTATATCAGGGATATGGTGCAGAGAGGAGCAGTGAAGCTCCTATATGTTGTGACAGAGGAACAGATAGCTGATGTATTGACGAAGCCATTGGCTAGGCTGAAGTTCAAGTACTTTAGAGAGAGACTTGGTGTTCTCCAGATCGAGGCTTCCTCCCAGAGAAAGTGATGAGACCCATAGCCATTCTGACATGGTGAGAGGATTGGTTCCTTCCATGGTCAGATGTAAGGGCTGAGCCATTCTGTCATGGTGAGAGGATTGGTTCCTTCCATGTTAGATATGAGTGCTGAGATCCATAGCCATTCTGACGAGTAGGTCAGATATAAGGGCTGAGCCATTCTGTCATGGTGGTAGGGTTTCTCCCTTCCATGTCAGATATGAGTGCTGGCCATTCTGTCGAGCAGGACAGATGTAAGAGCAATTGCCATTCTAGGAATGGAGGCACCTGGTCAGTTACCAGGAACACTCAGTGTAGGACTGAGTAGCCATTTTGATGTGATAGAGGGATGTGTTTCCACTTGATCAGATGTAAGGGCTAAACCATTCTGTTCATGGCTAAAGGATTAAGTTCCTTCCATGTCAGATGTGAGTGTTG
This sequence comes from Pseudotsuga menziesii, assembly GCA_001517045.1. Taxonomy (NCBI): domain Eukaryota; kingdom Viridiplantae; phylum Streptophyta; class Pinopsida; order Pinales; family Pinaceae; genus Pseudotsuga; species Pseudotsuga menziesii. Next base: position 1,073,759 of record LPNX010386007.1, on the reverse strand, counting down.
GCCATTCCGATGAGCAGGTCGGATGTAAGGGCAACTGCCATTCTCTAGGAGAATGGAGGCGCCTGGTCAATTACCAGGTAGCTCAGTCGAGGAGGACTAGGGGGAATTCTGATATGATTGTTGGGATGTGTTCCCCTCATGATCAGATATGAGTGCATGCCCTTCCATCATTGTGAGCAGGATGTGTTCCCACCTAGATGGATGTAAGTGCTGAGCCTTGTCATAGATGATAGTAGGTGTGTCCTATCATGCTGGTGATTGTAAGTGTAGAGCCTTTTCACAGATGGTAGTAGGTGTGTCCTACCATGCTGGTGATTGTAAGTGCAGAGCCTTTTCGCAGATGGTAGTAGGTGTGTCCTACCATGCTGGTGATTGTAAGTGCAGAGCCTTTTCGCAGATGGTAGTAGGTGTGTCCTACCATGCTGGTGATTGTAAGTGCAGAGCCTTTTCACAGATGGTAGTAGGTGTGTCCTACCATGCTGGTGATTGTAAGTGCAGATCCTTTTCGCAGATGGTAGTAGGTGTGTCCTACCATGCTGGTGATTGTAAGTGTTGAGCCTTTCCACAGATGGTAGTAGGTGTGTCCTACCATGCTGGTGGATGTGAGCGCTGTGCCTTTCCACAGATGATAGTAGGTGTGTCCTATCATGCTGGTGGTTGTAAGTGCTGAGCCATTTCATAGATGATAGTAGGTGTGTCCTATCATGCTAGTGAATGTGAGTGCTGGGCCTTTCTGATGGGATTGTAGTTTACTACATGATCAGATGTGAGTGCTGGGCATGCCTTTCTGACGAGCAAGTCAGATGTAAGTGTTGGGCGAAGACCTACATGAGGGTAGGCCTACAACCAACATGAAAAAGGGCTGGCTCTGTAGAACTTCCTATGACGAGAAGAATCATGAGATAGCACCAGCGTTGATCTAGATCGAGTAATGATCCAGATCCAGTAATGATGATCCAGCAGTGATGATCTAGATCGAGAGTTGATCCAGATCCAGATCCAGATCGAGTGATGATCCAGATCTAGTCCAGTGATGTTGATCCAGATCGAGAGATGATCCAGATCCAGTGATATTGATCCAAATCGAGAGATGATCCAGATCCAGTGATGATGTTCGATGATGATCTAGATCGAGAGATGATTCAGATCCAGTGATGATGATCCAGATTGAGAGATGATCCAGATCCAGTGATGATGTTCGATGATGATCTATATCGAGAGATGATCCAGATCCAGCGATGATGATCCAGATCGAGAGATGATCCAGATCCAGTGATGATGATCCAGATCGAGAGATGATCCAGATCCGAAGATGACTTAAAGACAAATATGACTTGAAGACAAAGATGACTTGAAGACGAGGTGATCCAACTGATACAGAGAAGAAGACCAGTGCTGAAAATTGTGTCGAAAGAATACCTTCCTAGTTAAGAGGGAGTGTTAATGTATATGTAACTTCGAAATGTGTTCTTCTATGTATCTTATGTATTGTAACCCAATATTTATTCCGGGATGTTTCTATTATGTATTTGAGTCATGTGGTCATGCCTCGATGTTCCGATCGGGAGGATTAATAATGTAATCAAGTCATATCAAGTCATTAGGTAAGTCCCCACAGTTTCGGGGCACTTGAGTATTATACACTAATTAAGGTGTAGGCTCGAGTAGTAATTATTAGGTTGAGCCTACGTGTGAAAAGGCAATTCAAATGAACGAATGAATATAAATAGAGAGTGAGAGTCTCTCTATTTAACACATTGTGAAATACATCATGTATGTGATTAAGCTCTTACTGGCTGCAAATGTCTCTTCATAGTCTAGGCCTTCTTTTCGTGAGAAGCCTCATGCTACGAATCTTGCTTTGTATCCCACGATGTTTCCATCTACTGCATGATGGAACTATGAACTTTTTTCATTGTTAGATACTTACCAGAGTCTAGCTTGTATGAAGATTCCCCACTACCTTTTATTGGATATTGGTAGTCATCTCCTAGTTTCACCTTGTGAGGTGATTCATGTTCTGAGAGTCTTACAAAGGATTCCTTGAATCCTTTCATATGTTTGGAAGCCCCGCTGTCTATAAGCCAATCATCACTTCCATGAGTAATGTTATATGTGAGAGCTGATATCAGAACATATTCATCCTTGCTTGAAGAATCTTCACTTTCATATCTGGATCTCTTTCTGGATGGTTCATCATCCTCTACAGCATGAGCATGATGTCTTCTTTGGCCTTGACCAAGTCCTTCTTGTGAAAGGCTTCTAACCTCGTCTCCCTCTGAAACTGGAACCTCTATACTCATATAGGTGTCCAATCCATTTTCTTTAGAGAGATCAAATACTTCTATGCTTGGAAGTTGTCAACTTCCCCAAGCTTGTCACCAAGCTAATGTAATATATCATATTGAAATGAGAACCTCAAATGGAAATAGCAAAGGATTAGATCTTACCGATTTGAGGTGTCCGTCTTTGTCCCGGAGTTCGCTGATCTAGGGTTTGTCACATGAAACCTAATTTTCAAAACTTGGAATATTTCAGATCTGATTGGTCAAACAGATAGATCTCTTCAAATGGAGCTGTCCAATGTACTCCTTTTCTGAAAACAGTGGAGGGAAGCTCCCGGAACAGGAAGCCCTAATTTTCCAATTTCTTCTGCAGAAATGCCTGTTAATGTTTCTGTGATATCTCCAAAATTACTACTCCTCTGTGTCTAAAATTTCACACTACAGTAAACTAGCATGTCCCTGATCCAACACCATAGGTTTCATTAAAATTGGTTTCACCATTTGGGATTTATGATCCTTTTCTCAAGATGACATGTTACAGGACTGTTCAGAACAACGAAGTTGTATGGCATGCCATGTGTCACTGGTTCATCTTCTGAGTCTGATATTTGGACCAACGAAAGTACAGTACGTTACCTTTCTGTAACATCTTAAGGAATTCCATTTGGACCTCTGTAGCTCAAGATATTGCAGATCTTCCCAGATGTCCTGTTTAGGGATGAATTCTGGAAGAGGATGGAACCCTAACTTGGAGAGATCATATCTCCTGGAGTACAGCGAATCTGAGTCCGATTTTTGGATACAGGCTTCATCAGGATTTTATATTCATCCTCTGAAGTTTTTAGCTTTTGAGACTTCTCCAATATCTAAATATAGCGACTGTACCAAAACTTAGCAGTTTTAGTATTTAGGGTTTCTCCTAGCTCAGGGTCAAACTAGGGTTTGACTTTCCTGGAGTTTCACCCAACCAAATTTCTTGATCCAGGTCTCTAAACTTCAGTTTTGATGAGGAGAATAACCCTATGCTAGTCTCACTCAAAAATTCCTCTTCTGTAGAAAGCCCTAATTTCCACATCGAAATTGAAAATGCTTGAAATTGAATTCCGCACCAACAGAAAGATGCACCCTTTAATGGAGAGTCATCCTAGCATACATTTGCTGAAAATATATGGAGGAAGATCCACAAAATAGGAAGCCCTAGTTCCTGTAGCTGCACAATTTCTTCTTCTCAGGTTAGCTCTGATACCATGTATTTCACAATGTGTTAAATAGAGAGACTCTCACTCTCTATTTATATTCATCCGTTCACTTGAATTGCCTTTTCACACGTAGGCTCAACCTAATAATTACTACTCGAGCCTACGTGTGAAAAGGCAATTCAAGTGAATGGAAGAATATAAATAGAGAGTGAGACTCTCTATTTATCACACACATCATTCACTCTCTTAAGTGAGGCGCACTTGTGGAGGAGGAAATATACTGGGACTAGAAGGCCACTGTTGTTGGAAGATCTCTTACTGTTTTGGTGCTGATTCTATCTTAGAGGAAGTTGCGGGGTTTTCTCCTTTATGGTTTCCCTGAGGAAAATCTCTTTGTGTCTCTTGTCTCTTGTGATGTGCTTATGTTTTATTGCTGTGCTTGTTATTCTCTCAGTGAAAAGATCCTAAGATCATAATGCTAGCTTAATGTGATGAAAAACTAACATTTTTCATTGTTTTCGACTGCAATCATTTGTCTTCATTTGGTCATGTTTCTTCCATCGTCCAATTTGTCTGTTGTTGTCCTTCATCCCTATCCTCGTCACCGGTCCTCAATCCCTGTCATTGTCACCGGTCCTCCTGACGTGGACATATGTGGACATACTAGTTTCCTGTCGGTGTGGAGGTCTATTCATGGAGGTCGCTTCGTGATGGACTGTTCACTGTGGAGGTCTATTCATCATGGAGGTCTATTCGTGGAGGACACATCGTGGTGGTGTTTGTGGTATTTACTTGGATGGGATGTTCGTGGTTTGGTCTTGTTGTGCTTCCCCCATGTCAGGTAATATTTTATGAAATTTCTTCTATAATTTGAAATGAAATTTTTAATATGTGATTTATCTCTTTTTGTAGTCAATGGCATTCGTTTTTCGTCATTGTATTGCAGTGTTAAAGTTTGCATACGTTATTTGTTGTTGTATAAATCTTATAATATTAATTTTAATTAATATATATATATATATATATGTCTATGAAATTTGTCCATGTTAACAGAGTAGATGAACTCTGTCCATGTTAACAGAGTGGTTGAACTCTGTCTAAATGGACAGAGTCCATTTGGATAAGTTTTTGTTTATTTTAATTATAAATTGTATGGTTTTAGAATTTAATATAATCTATTTTAATTAGGATGAAATATTTTTAACTTAAATTATAGGTAATAATTTAAATAGAATGGAAGGAGTTGATGAACTCTGTCTATTTGGACAGAGTTGATCAGCACTCGGATGGACAGTTCATGAACTCTGTCTAGATGGATAGAGTTGAAGAATTCTCTCCAAATAGATAGAGTTAAATAACCCTCTCAAAAGGGACAGACATTAGAGAGAATTTGAGGTCAAAAATGGGCCTCCTAAGAGATGTACTACAAAATATAAGATATATTAAAATATTATGAGTTAGGGGTTTTATGGGGTAGGTATATATGACAACTCATCTCCTACACTACTTTTTATGCACAATATAAATAACCATGGTTGAGTTACTTTTTTAAATTGACTATAAAAAAAATTAATAAAATAACTCTACAATGATGTGACTAAGATTCGTTGTAAATTCCCAAAAAATTATTGTCCTTTAGCATTTATTTGTATTGAACTTGTAAATAAAATTAAACAAAAATTAATTTAATTTATATGCATAACTAACATATTTCTTTCATATAAATATCATTCATGAATTTAATTTATTTTAAAAATACAAGATTTTGACATTATGATATTAAATACAATTGAGTGAATATATAATTTAAAATTAAAAAACATGAAAATGACAATATATTATTTTATAAAAAAATGTGAAAAGACATTTTTATGAATTATGAGTACTTTGCTTGAAAATGACAATAATATTATTTTATGAGAAAGTGAATTGTGAGTACTTTACTTGAAAATAACAATAATATTATTTTATGAGAAAGTGTGAAATGACTTTTGTTGTGAGTACTTCACTTTATGACTTAAAAGTACTTGTACCACTACCTTGGTTAACTATGGGTTTTCATCCACCATAGAAAATGTGAAAAATAAGCATTCTTAACTCATGCAATGCCACCTCAACCATGGGGGATGATGTCATCTACTATAATGTAATTGGTTGATTTTTATAGTACATTTTGGTCCTTTTGAGGCCCATTTTTTACCTCAAATTCTCTCTAATGTTTGATGAACTCTGTCCATTTGGACAGAGTTCATCAACTCTGTGCACATGTGAATAAAGGAAATCAAATCTGTCCAAATAGATAAGACAATGGATTATACTTAGCAAAACATAGTTCATTCAGACTTCATCAACTCTTTCTCTGATAAATTTATTTAGTAAAATGTATTTTAGTAGTTTTAGTATTTTAGAGTTGATCAACACTCAAATGGACAGTTCAAGAACTTTGTCTAGATTGACAGAGTTGAAGAACTCTTTCCAAATAGACAGAGTTAAAGAACTTTCTCAAAATGGACAGAGTTGATGAACTCTGTCCATTGGACATAGTTCATCAACTCTATCCACATGTGAATAGAGTAAATCAAATTTGTCCAAATAGACAAGACAATGGACTATACTTAGCAAAACATAGTTCATTCAAACTTCATCAACTCTTTCCTTGATAACTTTACTTAGCAAAACATATTTTAGTAGTTTTAATATAAATCATTAAAAAAACCATTATTACACATAAAACATAAGATTTTTTTATTACCGATATGCTTTATCTTATGTATTTTTAATCTAAAACATAAAAGAAACATATAACTTGTATAATCCTTATTAGTTACAATTTATACTTACTATTATATTAAGATATTGTGAATACTGATCATGGACAAAGTTCATGAATGAATACTGTGTCCATGGATAGAGTTGATTAACTTTGTTTACATGAAGTGATGAACTTAACCCTATACATGTGGACAGAGTTGATGAACCCTATCCATGCAAAGTTCATCAACTTTGTCAATGCAGAGTTCATCAATTGTGACTCTGATCAGTTTACTTAGTATAAGGGATATTTTTTATGATTTTATGGAATAATAAAAATATTTGTAGTTGACATAAAGAAATGTAGTTTTAATTTCATATTTGATGATATTGGTTTTATTAATTTTAAAAATCTAATATACATAAAAAACATAGAGATTGCTACATTAATTTTTTATACATCCAACAATAGTGTAGCTATTTTAATTGTAAGAACTATTAGATAATATTAAGGACATTTAGGTCTTTATTAAAAATGTAGTTTTAAAAATTTAAAACACATAAAAAACAAAAAGATTGCTACACTAATTTTTTATACATCCAACAATAGTGTACCTATTTTCATTTTAAGAACTATTAGATAATATGAGGGACATCTAGGTAATAGAAACTTAGTTTTTATAGTAGCTAGTTCTTTGAAGTTGAGGCATTAACATGCAGAGTTTGAATATGTTATGAGTTGATATATTAGATAATATTGAGGACATACAGGTCTTCATTAAAAACTTAGTTTTTTTAGTGGCTAGGTCTTTGAAGATGAGGAATTAACATGTAGAATTTGAACATGATATGAGTTCATTTGTGTAATCTTGTAGATATCATCTCAAATAAAAATAGATAATAAATTAACTATAATCATTTAAGAACTATTAGATAATATTAGGTATATCTAGGTTCATATTGATATCTTAGTTTTTATAGTAGCTAGGTTTTTGAAGTTAATTTAAAATTAACATGTAGAAATTGATATGGAATTAGATAATAAATTAGCTATAATCATTTAAAGAACTTATAGATAATATTATGGATATCTAGGTCCTTATTGAAATCTTAGTTTTTATAGTATCTAGGTTTTTGAAGTTGATTAATTAACATGTAGAGATTGATATTTCTGTAAATTTGTAGATGACATATTCAATGGAAAGAAAGCAGCCTTGAGACAGAAGCGTAGGTGGTCAGTGGGTGGTCATTACATTTTTTGGGAGTTGGTGTCCGAAATGAAAATCAAAGATTATCGTGGTCACCTCTAGATTCAGGCTTATTGTATAGTTCACATTCAATTGATCATCGACGTGGCGATAGTGGTAGAGATGATTTCTCCTTATCATCTATGGTTGCAGTGTCATTGATATAAAGAAGGGTCATTTATCTTTATTTGTAGAAATTGGTCTTGGAGTATTATGAGTTATAAATATGATTGATCAAATCTATGACTCCTATTACTCCTCAACCCATATTTACAAATATACACATAAAATTTAGTGGAAGCAAAGTAGTAATGTTTTACATGTTTCTTCTTCAAAGTATGTAATATTATCCAAATTGTTTTCTGATATATAAGTTTAATTAGTTTAAATCATTTTTGACATTTGTAAATTGCTTGTATATATGTTGAAGCTTGGATCTCTCCAATATTTCGAGGCAAAAGGAAGACTCCATTAGAGGATAGTGGTGGAATTGTAAGTTTAATATTTTATTTTATTTATTTTGGTTTAAAATAGTTTAAATAGTTTGTAAGATTTATAAACTATTTTTATACATGTTGTAGCTTGGGTCTCCTCCACCCTTTAGAGGCAAAGAGAAGACTCCATTGAATGATGGAGAATTTGAGGTAATTTTGTAAGTAATTGTATTGATCTTTTATATATTAGTTTAATGTTTTAATGTTTTGATTTTAATTTAAAATTGTTTAAATGATTTATGATATTCATAATTTGTTTTTATACATGTTTCATATTGTTATGAGTCAAAGGGAAGACCCTAGTGGAGGATAGTGATGGACTTCTTGGATTCAAACATTGAATAGCTTAATTTTAGGATTATACACATGTTCATGAATGTTCTTTTGATTATATACACATGTACATTGAACTTAGATGTTCATGACTGTTTTTTTTATTATATACATGTGCATTGAACTCTAATGTTCATAAATGTTTTTTTGGATTATATACATACATACATTGATCTTAGATATTGTTTTTTGGATTATATACATATATATGTGAAGGTTAGGAAGGTTAAGAATGTTAAGAACGAATATGGGGAATGTTAACCTTAAGAATGAAAGCAATCCAATTTGTTACATTGATTTTAGATATTGTTTTTTGGATTATATACATGTATATGTAAAGGTTAGGAATGTTAGGAATGTTAAGAATGAATATTGGGAATGTTAACCTTAAGAGTTTAGTGAATTAAATTGACTATATAAACATGGGAAATGTTAGGAGTGGATGTGGGAATGGGGATGAGGAATGTTAAGAATGAATGTTAGGTAGTTTAGATAGGTGCAAATATATGAATGTTTGTATTAGTAAATTTATGTATGTTTGTATATGTAATGTATTTTTAATGTTGAAAAGTTTAGAATTTTAGGAACGTTAGGAATGTTAGATGCAATCTAATGTTAGGAATCAATGTGGTGAATGTTAGGAATCAATATTAGGAAATGTTAGTAATGTTAGGAAATTTTGATAGGCATAAATATATGAATGTATGAGTGAATGTTAGGAATGGTTAGGAAATGTTAGTAATGTTAAGAAGTTTTGATGGGCGAAAATATATGAATGTATGAGTGAATGTTAGGAATGGTTAGGAATGTTAAGAAGTTTGATAAGAATATTTTTTATTAATAAAGTAAAATTAGTAATTTCATTCTGAATTCTAATAAATTATAGCTCAATCCATCAATTTTTTAAAGTAACATTAAAGCAACTTGATTTTGAATTCTAATATATTTTTATTACTAAGGTAACATTAACAATTTGATTTTGAATTTTAATAAATTAAAGTTCAATGACTGATATGATAGCCAATCTTAACACAGAACAAGAAATAATATAGTTAAAAACATTGTTGGTCTTCTATTATTAGTTGTTTAATACATCGCTTTCTAGCCTAATACTTGGTAAACCATATAATATATTAGTTTTATTCATGTTTATTTATGGTTGGAGACCCACGTGAACAAAAACCTTGGTGAGTGATGTTTTTGGTTATTTTATATTGTTTTGTGCATACATTTGGTTTTTCAAATCTTCATATATATATGTCCGGTAAATTGATAGCTCGTTATTTCTTTTATGCATGGTTTTTTGGCGCTCCATGGCAGATTCACGATGGCACAATGGCTGCACCGGCAAATCTGGGGGTTTCGATCCACACTTTGGGCTTACCCTGAGTTTTCATCGCCTTACAAACTGCCTACACCGATTTCCAGGTGCTGTTTTTGGATGGTCGTTGATTAAGAAGCTGTTGCTTTCTTGTTTTAGTGTTGTATAGATTTGAAAGGGATTCGAGCTACCCTATTTGGCTCAGGTGTGCCGAGTTACCTGTAGAGTTGTTTGAGGATCAATTTCTGTCACATGATTGATTCTAGTCTGTATTTCTAGTATAAAAGGGCTTTTGAAACCCTAAGAACAGGAGGGGATGTTGAGAAACGATTGTAATGCTCCATTTGATTAATACAACCAGCGTGTATTCTTTTTAAGGTTTCGATCTAGATCTGGAAGGCGTTGAGGGAGGGCCCCCTTCAGCACCAACCTTGGTATTTTGAATTGTGTGTTTTGTAAACAGGTTAATGTCTCTATTCTTTGATAGTGTTATATAGAATGCTGATAATGTTCCTCATATGAATGATTGCAGATTCTTAATTAATTGCAGTTGGTTTATTTTGTTGAATAAGACTCAAGAACAGTTTTCATTTGATACTCTTTTTGGTTTCAGCGTGGACTGTGTGTTAATGGCCATGATCATTGTTTAGGGTTATTGTTTTTTTATGAATTGTGTGATGATTCAATTCACGTTTTGCTGTTTGAAAGGTTACAGGTAGACTGAGTTTTCATATTGTTTCTATTTGCCAGCGTATAGTGAGACAGCGCTAGACTCTTTTTGTTCACTCTTCCTATAGCAAAATAGCGATAGACTCTTCCTTTTATTGCCAGCATATAGACTGTAAAATGGATTAATGAATGGCGTGGATTTAAATGTTTTCTTTGATTTCCAGTATACAGTGTAGTATTGGCAATTTGGTTGACTCTAGCTGCTGGAAATAGTTAATAACAGCTCATCCTTTTCACTTTTAAGTTTGTAGAGCTGTAGGGTAATTTTTGCTACAGCGTGGAAATAGTAAATGAACAGCTCATCCTTTTCATTTTCAAATTTGCAGAGCTGTAGGGTATTTTGTTAAAATTGCACAGCACTTGTGATAGTTTGTAGAAGGATTAAAGATTGGAATTTATAGAGCACATAGGGCTTTGATAATATTTTAAACAAGTGAGTAAATAGGAAGGAATCAGGCTGCTTGAGTTTGGAGAAGACCCTAGTTTATAATATTGCTTTCCTGAATTAACACCAGCTTCACAGTGTGCACATATAAACCAGAACTATTGAATATTTTTCATACAGTCCTATTATTGATTAATGAGCATTGCTTGGATATCCTTGGCATTTTTCCTGTGTGCATTAATGTGCATAAATAAAATAGAGTATATTTGAATAATAATAACCAGTCAAGCTTCATTATAACAGGCTGTGTGTTGACTATTTAAAGTCAAGAGATTACAGGTGTTATTCTGGCAATAATTTTAGCAGTATTAGTGTGAAGTGAAGCATTAGTTCTCGTAGGATTATAGTGGAGTTTTCAGATCAAAGTTATTTATTAAACTCTTTCAGTTGTAGAATAGATTATGAGCACTGTAGCTGAGTGTGGATTGTGGAATGTTTAAGGGATTGCTGTAGGGTTTGTTTTATCCGTATATTGTTCTTCTGAAAGATTGCTGTAGGTAGGACTTCTTTGAAAAGATTGCTGGAGGTGGAATTTCTAGGAAAGATTAGGGTTGTTTTAACACTATCTTGCCTGCACATATAGTGTAGCAACTCAAAGTTTACGATTTCCCGGTTGATAATTAAATTGAGGTTAATTAAGTCACATTAAAATTGACCAACAAACATCGCAATGGAATTCCGTCCTCAATCCATTCATGGTCATATTTGGACAGTTTCCATTTTTTATTTTTTAAGGTTTTCTTTTTATACAACTTGTTCTAATTTTATTCGAGATGCACATACTAAATGACTATACTGACAACATATAACATCAGGTTCATAATTTTGAAAGTAGACATAATTTTCAGTCATACGAGTTTGCTGCAAAAAATAGCCTTTTAAAATGATGGATCCTCTTTTGTATGTAAATCCATTGTCATTGTAGTCCTCCAATAACTTCATTTTTCCTTCGGTGCATGGCATCAAATAATATTTTACGTCTTAGTTGTTGTCTAAAGGTGCAATCACAACGAAAATATCTCCTGTGCAAATTACAATTGGCGTTGGAGTTAAGTGAATTAAATTGACTATATAAACATAAGGTGATGGACAATATTGAACAATCAAAAACATCATTACCTTCTCTAAGAAGATCTGAAATTCTATCACCATCAGATGATATTTTTATTTCTTCTGATTCTAATTCTTTTATGTTTGCTAGTGGCATTTTTCCTTTTGGATTAATCTCTGTGTGTTTCCAATGTTTTACGTAGTTGTTCGTTATGTTTTCACAAACTTCTGTAGTTTCAACATTTTCAGTGCAAATACGGCAAAAACATGTTTGCTTTCTACTGTCAAATGCAAACACATTTTGGAAGGATTTTGTTTGAATAGAGTGAAGTTCTCTAGTCCCATGTATGGTGCTAGCTTCATATCGTATTGATCTATCTATATATTGGACCCCAACAAGCCAAAAAAACCTACACAATAAATGATAAATCACAAATGACAACTTTTAATGTTAGTGTACAAATACTTCAATGTTAGTACATACATTTTTTAAAATTGACAACTAATATAAATTAAAAAAATAATGTATATACCTACGTACATCTTTTGGTTGTTGACTACAACGATGGCTTAGATTTGATTTACACCATTGGACAACCTCTGTAGCTGAATGAAATCGTTTAGAAGAATGGTTCATTTTCCATCTTTGAAGTGCTCTCTTTACGCATGCTCCTGCACCATCATGTTCACCTTTTCCATGTCCAATTTCAAAGAAATTTCAGCAATGTTTAATGTTCATTGCTTTATGAAGTCAACATAACCAAAAAAATGATCGTGAAGATTTAAATTGTCATGCACATCCATCCGACCATATCCAATGTTCATTGAATTCAACTTTACCACTTTTTATTGAATTGTAGAAAAATTTTTCAATACAATGTTAAACAAAATGGTATCGTGTATACGATCATCGCTGATATAAAAGTGATATTTTTTAATCAAATCTCGATTGTCACACATGCTTTCAATGCCATCAACATCTTGTTGAGAATGTCTATATAAAACATGGACAAATATTGAAACTTGATCAGAATGATAGTATTCACTTTGAATCTCTTTTTGTGCAGCAAATGTGTAGTTTTCTGCAAAATCAACTACAAACAAAATTGTTCGAGTTGGAAAAATTTCACGGGAATGTTTGAATTGAAAGTATTTCCATCGTGCTCTATGTGAATGCTTGGTGTACTTATAAATTTCACTTTCAAATTTCTTGAGAAAATCTGTCATACATATTTTATCTTCTCGCAATTCAATTCTTTTGGAATGTGCATCACTAGATCTTGTAGAATAATTGTTGTATTCATATCTTCTCCAATCGACGGTTACATTTGAAAGCGACTGATCATTATCGATAGGGTATTTATTGTGGAATAAAACAATATTTCCATAGCCATGACAATGTTTTCCATTGACACATTTCTTATTATAAAATACTTCATCGTGATTTCTTTCACATAGGGTTTGAGATATGAATTCACATGCTGTGGGAGGAGCTGGTGAATTTGTCCAAAACATTTTACCAAATTCAAGAAACGTGTTGTAATATAATTGAAATTACACATGATAACGACAACAACATGTGTCACATATAGTAATAGGTCTAACATACCATGGTTTTTGTTGCACAAATGTAGTGATCGACATATTAATTCCACGATGATCTTCCTTGAATTTATTGAACAATTGTACTTGTGTCATTTCCATTATATGTTTTTGATGACTTCCATATATATTTCATGATACTCTTTGTTGTATCACATCCCTTGAATTTGGTGAAACTCGAGCATGTTCCAACCAATATTTCTGTACAATATCTTTAACACCTTCTCCCATTCTATCTTTGTAAGGTTGTCTACAAATAATTGCCCAGCAAGCAAGTTCATCATTTTCATCTATTTGCATTCTAAATTTGCTATGTTTGTATAATTTATTTCTTGAGGTTCCAATTGCTTGTGCTAGTTGTGTTGTCAAACGTTTTTGTCTAGTACTAGCTGAAACAATTGCTGTCTGAATTGCTCTGCATGCAACACTGGTATCTTTCTTTCTGGATTTTCCAAATTTTTTTACTGCATCACTATATTTTCTATCATATTATGTTTTAGTTTCCACTCTTTTGTCGCCTTGTGAATACCCAATAATAACGTAGCACCTTCTAACTTTTTGGACACCAATAAACATCTCAAAATTTGCACTTGTCCTGCTATTGAACAATCTTTGAGAATATCATCATAAATTTTTGTAGCACAATACCGTGCAACATGTATGGGTAACTTTTCTCCATATTTGTCGCAATCAATGTCTTCCAACATTTCATCATCAATGGTGAAAGTACCCATACATCAAATTTAATTTAATTTAACATATGTTCAAACATACAATTCATTATAAAAAATGAATTTCAAAAATACATGATATATACATACTAGGTCCAATTTCTGGATCTTGGTTTTGGTCTTCAATATTGACTTCATCAACATTAACATGTAAATCACTATTTACATCAACAATGGTCTCTTCAACTTCCATTTGTTCTTCTTGTACCCTATTTTCAATTTCCATTTCATCAACATTGTCATGTAAATATGTTCTTATATCTTCATTTATTAATTCTGTTTCTGCAACCCTTGCTCTTTTGGCTGTAATTCTGAGTTTTTGTTTTTCCCTATTAGCATCGTCATCACGTTTACGATCACTTTTTTTTTTACGGTTTCTTTTATTTCCCATGACTGCTTAATCTCCTTTTGAAAAACCCTTGGAAAAAAATAAGAACACCTTGTAAAGAAATCTTCTTTGTAAAACAATTGGAAAAAAAAACTCTTTGAAAAAAACCCTTATTTGAAAAAACAACTTATATAAATATTTTGGAAAAAAAACTCATTTGCAAAAATACTTTGCAAATAAGCTCTTTGGAAAAGACCCATTGCAAAGAACCTACTTTGCAAAAATACCCTCGAAAAAAACTTTTTGAAAAAAAAAAAACCCATTGCAAACAAATAACCTACTTTGGAAAAATATCTTGGAAAAATACGTTATGAAAAAACTTCTTGCAAAGAAATAACTTCTTTTCAAAATTACTTTAGAACACAAAATATTTGACAAAAAACGCCTCGGGAAAAACTTTTTTGAATGTACCCCTGGATTATAAATAAGAGGGAAAATACCTTGTAAAAACTCTTTGGCAAAAGAAATCTCCTCTGAAAACTCCTTCAAAAATACTTTTACTTATATGAAATGAAGAGGTGGGGAGGGAGGTGTGAAAATACTGAAGCTCTTTGGTTTTATTTATACGATTATTTTTTCTGGCTAACGAATTTTTTTTTGCACTTAGTTTTTGGCAGAACAACCTTATTTGTAACATCACCGTTATGGAAAAAACATCGTTCGGCCGAATAACCTATGAAACCTGTAACCTTGACAGTTTTAAGGTTTCTCCATTTTCGGAAGGTAAAATGGATGCCTTACAATACAAATCGACTGTCGAACTTGATACCTTTAGTTTCATCGTTAAATCTACTTTCTGTAAGTATAGATTTTGTTGTGTATAGGTGAGATCCGATATTTTAATTTTTTTTGTTTCTTAACATGTGTCGAGTTTAGTTTCATCTTTTTGAAAATGTGGTGAAATGAAAAATATATAACTTTAAAAATACACCACCCAAAAAATTAAAACAAATATGGTGCACTTAATTGGAGTGTCTACTTCAAATGGGTATTCGTATATTTTTAAGTTTTATAGTTAATTGAGAGAAAAGTGGCGCAACCAAAAACATGTTTAAAACTGACAAGGTTTTCCCATTGATCGAATTCAAAAAAATATTATAATTAGTATATAGATCCGTTGTTTACAAAGTTATAATCATCGCAATAATATATTGTGTGTAAATTGTCGTAGCATATTTTTTTTTTGCAAAACACGACTTTAACAATGATTTTACGGGCACAACCAAACATGACTATTTTTTAGTCCTTTCATTTTATAAGGACACACTGCCAAACATTTTCATAAACGACATATCAAATATCAATAAAAAAAATTCAAAAAATTATAAATAGAAAGCTAACATAATTCTCTAAAAGTTTGGTTTTTACTTAAAAGTGAAATTCTAAATGAAAATATCACTTTCGTTGGCCCTAAGTTGAAAAACATGAAAAAATCAAATTTAGTTTCTCATAAAACCCCCCAAAATAGACACCCATCTTCATGGATTCACCCCTATCAACAGAGGAAACTAGTACTTAAAATTTTGAAAAATCAGAGGGCCTAGATTATTTATCAAAGTGGCTAATGTAAGGTACAATTCTCTATCGTGGACAAATATTTCAACAGCCCAATGATCAGCAAAAGGAGAAATGTTTGATAACCTATTATTTCTTACCTTTCCACATGAAGAGACACATGAAAAATTATAAGCTCCAAGATTGCTGTGACAATGGTGGCTAATGGGTTGAATATTGCGACGAATACAAGCCCTCTTTTGCTTATACACCAGGATAACAAAAAAAAGTACCACTACAGAACCTATTATTCCCTGGAACATTCAATATATTTAGTAATCAATCTAAATACTCACGATTGTTCTAATTAATTTCTTGCTCCTATATTCAATATGTAATTTCCTTAAGACATTTTGTTCCAACTAACATGTTTTGTTCAATGTCATGATGCAGCTTACCGAGTATACAACACTAAGAAGCTCCATATTCCATCCTATAGCCCAGAGATTTATATTCTTGTACTAGCATATAACACCAATTAGTGCAGATTCTACTGCACAAGTACAAGAGTCATTAGTGTTGTTAATGATAGCTGAGTTGGATATCTCTTCAGAACAGGTGCCTGCGTTGAATTCCACCAATCATACCATTGATAGTCAAGAAGAATGATCTTGGTGAATGGAATAAGCACAACTAAAATGGAAGTAAAGATTACGTGAAAAGATATATACACAAACTAAACCACAACGCCCACAAAAACCAAGATGGAGCCTAGTAAAATATTAGGTTTAAATGTGTGCGTGATTTGATGGCTTTTTACACCAGACGATAGAAAATGAAGTTCGAGACCTCTGTAAAAGGTCATGTCTGTAGCACCAGAGACACTTATGATTGTGCCAAAAACTTTTGCTTGTCCTCTTAAACTTCTCCTCTTAAATTTCTCAGATTAATTTTCTCCTGTCTACGAAAAAGACGAAAGTTGAATGAACATCACAAATAGATTAGCTACCCAACTTGAATCGATTGAAATTTGATATGTAATACTGTAGATAAAAGATCAATAGAATCCATTTGCAAAACATAATTGAATTTGACTTCAATATTCAATTTTATGTGGAAGAAGTGTATAACAATCCTAGAATGTAGCAGTTATGAGTGATCACGATTCTGTAACAGGACATCAATCAAACTGATTTTGTATTAATATATTGCAACGATCATTCAACGGAGCATTTAGCTAGTATATATTGCAGCAAATTCATAAAGCATAATATTCAACATATATTGCCATTACAAAAAGAGAAAAAAGTTCAGAAAAATACATAAAACGAGCTTATCTTCATTCTTGTTCTTGGTTGCTCGAGCTTATCTTCATTCTTATTCTTGGTCTCCTGTAAAGACTAAAGAATCAATTATTATATAATGTTGCCTACATAAGGAGATATCTATTTCCCGAGCTGTGCGTGTTCACTATGGGAGCAAGCCATGAGGCGACACAGCTGTCATGATGTTCAACTGCTTCCAGCAGATAACTATTTCCTGAGCGGTGTGGGAGATCACTAAGTGATCCATCTCTCCGTGTTCAGTATGTTCAATATGGTAGCAAGCCACTAGTTCTATAACTAACACACTGCTAAACGGGCTAGTTTAAAGATCACACTGTTAAATGGACTAGTTTAAAGATGAGACGATGATGAAAATGATCATAGCCATACAACTATCAAAATTGGGTGAATCTTGATGATCCGCTTATCAAGTGCATCTCAAAAATATGAGATATATACGCCTATCGGTGTAAAAACATATTGTTGAGATAATAATTTTATGGAAAATGATTGCTACTAGTAATATAATGAAAGTATAAACAAAATAAAATTTAATAATGTGAAAGTAAAATTCTAATAAATATCTTGTATTAGATGTGAACAATAATTTTATGGAAAATGATTGCTACTAGTAATATAATGAAAGTATAAACAAAATAAAATTTAATAATGTGAAAGTAAAATTCTAATAAATATCTTGTATTAGATGTGAACAATGTAAATACAATTTATTTTTTTTTTCTATGGAAAAAAAGTCTTGTATTAGATGTTTTTAGTGATAGATTTATATACTCTTAAATCTACCATCTACTAGATAGTAAGTTACCACATATACTTTAATTTGATTAATTTATATCTATTAGGTAGTAAATAACCACATATACTTTTATTTCATTATCATATAAAAAAATTATTTCAAAAACCAACAAATGTAAGCATAAAATATTTTATACATTTTATTGATAATTTGCTATAGAAAATAAGCAATATAGTTGCTTAGTACCTTCCTCTTATGTAAAAGAATGTAAAGTAAATTAGTACCTATCTTTTTATAAATATTTTAGTATATTAATTATGTTCAATTTAAAAACTAAAATAACTATCAAATATAAAAAAACATAATTCCAAAATTTTATATAATTAATAGTTTAGAGAAATTATAAACAATATAGTTAGTACCTTTTTACGTATAAATAGTGTAAAATAAATTAACATCAATTTTTTAAAAATATCTTAATATATTAGTTATGTTTAGTTTTAAGAACTAAAATAATGTTCAAATATCAAAGGATATAATCTTAAAAAAAAAAATTCGGAGTTGTTATTAAATATTTAAATATTTATAAAATATGTTATTACACATAAAAAAATTAAATATAATTTTTTTGTTTGTTAATTGGAAAAATAATAGTTTGTAGTTAATTATAGTTAATACAACAAATAATTGAGAAGTCAAGGTCTTAAAAAAGCAACTTCATAAACTACAAAATTATGTGACAATCTATTTTGGAATGCTTTCCCCTAATTATTCATCAAGTTAAGATATATTACATAGGATTGGAATCTGCAATATAAAGTCATTCACCAAACAAGGACTCAATATAATGGAAAAAAGTATGATTATTATTTATTTATATGTTTAATTATACTTATTAAAGTTCATTATAATTAATAAAGATGTTGTTAATAATTATGTGGTAGGCTATATAAATTAATTTTCTTTGACATAAAGAGTTTTTATTAAATTATGTGTAGCACTTCATTTCATTGTAAAATAAGGGACATAAGCAACTAATTGTTGTTAATAAGATTATGTAAATAATTGAAATACAAGTCAATATTAGTTTTTTTAACTTTTAATTATTAATATTCAACAAATATAATTAATTAAAATCAAAGAATAATATTGTCTATTGTATATTTCAACAAGCATAACATTAATTATGAAAAAACCGAAATTACATTTACTTTCATATTTAATTTGAAATAAATTTTATAGTGCTTAAAAAAAATAACTTCTATATTCATAGTTTAAAAAAAAATGTTATAGATCATTTAAAACTAAAAAAACATAACATAATCCAAATCCATTAACACACATATTAAATCACATTTTCAAACTTACAATTGTATTTTGTGAATTTGTATTAAATCAAAAGCCTTTTCAAAATTAACCATTGTTATAATTTCAATCATATTAAAGTCTCAAATTGATTTTAAATCTAAATTTGAAATAACTTTTAAAGTCTCAAATTGATTTTAAATCTAAATTTGAAATAACTTTCCCTTTAGTATTACAATCAATTGTATAGTTATTTATAATTGAGAAAAATACTAAAAAATCAATTGTATAGTTATTTATAATTGAGAAAAAAATATAATAAGTTAATGAAATAATCTTTGCACTCAGTATTAATGTTCCACCAACATCAATTGTAATCTCTTTATGAAATTTGAACAAACAGATATGTTATGTAAAAGTGAAAAGTGAATTTAATTTGGTGAGAGATTCAAGGAAATTAATGAAGATTGGCAATTTAAAAAATATTCATAAATGTTGTATTGAAATTTAACATAAATGATAAAATTATTATATTTATTTTATTGTATTTAATTCAAACTTTTAGATGACAATGAAGAAAAACTTATATATTTTTGTTTTTTAATTTAATTTTTTAATTCAGAAAAAGACTAAAATTAAATTTATCATATCAAATAAGAAATAAATATAGATTAAATTGATTTATAACAAATAACAAATAATTATTTTTAAATTTCTAAAGTTAATCATTAAAATGAAAAATACAAATATTTTTGAAAGTATTATGATGTGATGTGATATTTATAAGTATTATGATGTGATCAGCTCAACCGAAGGAAAAGAAAACTCATTCACCATATACTTCCTAGGAGCTAAAACTTTGACATGTGGCATATCCATGGTCAAAAACAATAAAAAAACTGTTTTTTTTAATAATATTATGCATTTATTTGCATGGAGAGTATTAGATCGTGATTTGTGGGAAGAGCAAAGATTCTAAAAGTTCTGTATAAACAATTATGATGTATATACATTTATTTATGAAAATCATTGTCTTAATACCTTGTTTTTAGCTACGTCGCAATAGGAGATTAATATTTATTTTAAAAATTTTAATATATTTTTTAATTCTGAGAAATAAGTTTCAAACAAAGTAAAATTAATCTAATCATTATTCTTATCTAATTATAAATAAGTAATATGAGATTTTAAAATTATAAAAAATATTTTTTAATTTTAAAAATTTTAATTTAATATACAACTTTTTTGAAAACTATTGAAAAAATATAAAAAATATTTTTATAACCAGCAAAACTAATTGAAATTTGACTTCCATGTGATTACTATATACTATGCCTTAGGCAGTATAATAAATAGGTACATTGTATGTAAAGGTGAAGCTACAGATAGATCAAATTCATGTGATAAAATGATGTAAAGTGAATCTAGATATGATCCAAAAATTTGATGTACATTTATAATACGATTTATAATACGAGATTGGTCGGTGGAAAAGATAATTAATTCGACAATATTTTTTAATTTTCAACGAATACTTTTCTTCATTATTATTAGCTTTTACTTAATTTCCAATTAAAAATTTAATTCATTATTATTAGCTTTTACTGATTGCTACAGTTACTATTTTTATGTTGATAGACATTTTTTTTTCTTCTGAAGTTTAGTTTAAAACCATTGTTCATCTCGTCCTCCCTCGTACTAATAAAATGATGCCTTGCGTTTCTGCAATGCCTCGACGCTGGGTTTGCAATGTTACCCTCAAGTGGGAATATGTCTAACAGAGAGGTTTTCAATGAGGAATTCGTACAAGTTTTATGGTGATGCTGCCGTTTTTCCAGCATTCACGCCTGGAAGCGGTCAGCCTAAACCCCAAGTGTCCCATCGACAATGAGAGAAGGTAGTGTTTGTCATTTGGTAAAATTTCATGTTCATGAGCATTTCTTATTTGGCTATTTCAATAAATAATGCAAATTGTTATAATTTGGTGCAGCAAAAAGCCACCGTAATCTATCGTTGACGCTGGGATTGAGCATAGTTGGTTTCTTGATATTTAACTATAAAGAAAAATCATTATTATTATATATAATATATATGTTCTATACTTTTTGTAAGTAATTTATGGTAGTAATAAATTAATTTTTAATCATATTAAATGGATTGATGATGATCAACTTTCGGATCTTAAGAAAGAAAGCTTGCCAATAAGCTTTCCAAGCTCAATATAGTTTTGGCAAGTTAGGAGGTTATAAAGGTTTGTATTGTAACAAATACCATGAAACTCACATCTAATGTGGGTGTAAGCAAGGCACTCTAAGAGAATTTGTTTTTTATCATCAACACTCAGAGTCACACAAATAAATCCCGTTCAGCCAATGGAATTTTAGAATAAACCAACACCTTGTTTCATTATGGAGTTCATGAGAGTTCGTTTTAATATTGGCTATATTAGAGATGCTTCCGATCTTCCAAGTTGAGACTAATGACCTCCTTATAGTATCTTATACAAGAGTTTATACTTTGTATTTTTTAAATTACTAAATATTATTTTTAAAATATGTTGATTTTTTTAGAAAGAAAAACCAAAGTTTATACTTTGTATTTTTAAAATTACTAGCTATTATTTTTTTATATATTGATTTTAGAAAGAAAAAAAAGTATAAGTATAAATTGAACTTCAGGGAATAGGTTTTTAAAGTAAAAAAAAAAATTTAAAAATTAAATGTAAAAAATTATTTGATATTTTGTCTATATACCTTTATGTTAAATTCAAATTTATTAAATATAAAAATCAAATGTCTCTTTCTTTTTATTTATTTATTATTTAATTTTAAAAAATCTATATTAATTTTAATTTATATCTTCAACTATATTAATTTAATGTTTATTTATTTATTATTTTATTTTAATAAATATATATTGATTTTAATTTCTATCTTGAGTTATATTAATTTAATGTTTATTAATGTAATTTTTTATATATTGAAAAAATTATTTGATATTTTATTCATTAATATAATTTTATCTTAAACTGAAAATTATCTATAAACATTAAAAATTTATATTTATTTTTAATTTTAATTTAATAAATTTATATTTTATATTGATCTATATTAATTTATTTAATGTTTATTAATGTAACTCTATTAATGTGTATAATATTTAATTTATCTAATCAAATAAAAATATTTAATTATAAATATGATAAACTTTAACTATGTTATGCTATAAACAAAAAAAATTCTCTTATTCTTAAACTAGCACTCTTTCTTCCATTTTTAAATTTATCTCATTTTGTATTTTATGTCTATAAATAAAGATGATGGTTTCTTATTTGTGAATCAACTTCATTTTGAATAAGTATTTGTAAAGACATAAGCTACTTCTCTCTCCCACTTTTGAATCTAACTCATTGTGTATTTTATGTTTATGATGAAAGATAATTGTTCCTTTATGGGTGAATCAACTTTTATTTAGAATGAGTATTTGTAATTTATTTTGAATTTATCTCATTGTGTATTTTATGTTTATGATTAAAGATGATTGTTCCTCTATGGGTGAATCAATTTTTTTTTTAAAGAATAAGTATTATTAATTTATAAGTTGTTTTAATTTGATGGTTTTTAATTAATTTAATTGCTTCATAGTTTTTTTTTATAAATGAACATGACTTCACCATCATATTTGTAAATACCAACTCTTTAATTATTTGGTTTCCCTATGCAAGCTAAGCTTCATTATCCATAGGCTTATCTTTTCTAACATTATCTTCAATTTTCTTTATATGTTGAGTGGTTGTGGTTAATCATTTATTAAGATTTTCAATGTTACAATATTCTTTATATTTTTATTAAGTCAATGATACAACATTCATTGTATTTTTCATTGTATTTTGAGTAGGTGTCATGCCTATTCATTTATTAAGATTTTCAATGATACAATGTTATTTATATTTTTATTAAGTTAATGATACAATATTCATTGTATTTTCAGTAGGTGTGATGCTTATTTTATTGTGATTATAGATATGAACAAAGGGCACGGCTAAAATTTAATATTTTTTTTTAGAGAAAAATATCACAGCTTTATATTAGATAAAACTATATTGTTCAATAGAACTCTAGGTCATGCATATCTCTATAAAAATCAGTACTTAGTGCTAATAATCATCAAAATATTGAAGAAAATGTACAAAAACTAATAATCAAAGCTGCTACAAAACATATCCGACATGTAGAGGTAAATAAAAGCGACAACGAGCCAAAGAAACCATAGAACCTTCAGACAACTCTTATTTATCTATAAAACCGTCGAGCAAAAGGAGGCCTTTCTTGGAAAACGAGTCAGCCACAAAATTATTTCTCGTAATATATGCTGAATAATCGACCAATGAAAGTGGAGTCTGGCCTTGTCAATGTCATCGCAAAGTGGAAGAAGAAATATGTCCCATGAGGGGGTACTCAATTTAAGGCAGTCCATAGCCAATTTAGAGTCGTTGAAAATATGCAATTGATCCACACCTAAAGAAAGAGAGATCCGCAAAAGGATTTTGATAGCAGCAAATTCTGCAAAGTTGTTGGAAACGTCACCTAAGCCGGTTGCGAAATGAATAGAGGTGGAGATGGAAAGATAAAGAATACCACCTGCGCCATCAACCCAAGGCCTGCCTTGGTAAGTTCCATTCATGAAATCCCACAGGATGGAACCATCCACAATGCATAAATCAATGGCTCGGATAGGTTTAAAAGAAACCGACATAGGGAAAGCTTTGAAAATGTCGAAGCTACGACCAACAAAAACTTGAGCAGGCCAGATAAGGATGTCTTCAAATAACTTCTTCTTCCTAACTAGCCACATACCCCACACAACGAAAACAGGGAGAGCTGCAGATGTAGAAAAAGAAGTACTGCGGGTCTAGGAAAGCCAAGATAAATGAAAATCATATACAATCCAAATAAGAGGTAAGCCTAGTGAAAGAGACAGATGGCTCCACACTTCATGGGCATATGAACAATGAATAAATAAGTGATCAATGGATTCTGCATCCAATTCACATTATGGGTATCTCGTAGGCCCTGATAAAAATATGTGAGTCAACATATCTCAAACCAGGATTTTACCATCAAGTACAAGCCTAAATAAGATATTGATTTTGAGCGGGCATGAAAGCTTCCAAATACTGCAACACCACCAAGCCGGATGTGGAGCAACTTCTAATTCTTTGAGCACCAGGTAACCCATCTTGGAGAATAGGACCCACCTTTGGTGTTTTTAGTCCATAAAATAGCATATGACATGTTAGAGAGGCGGACCAAAGTGTTCTTCAAACTAAGGATATAATGATCCCGGATGAGAGTCTCTCCCACAAATAGATCAAGATCAGCAGCTGAAGTCCAAGTCTGATAAGATAATGGAAGAGCATTCTGTAAATAGATCTGGTGCAAATGAACATATCCACATTCAGTCAGATAATGTATCATATCAGCAGGGAAGCGAATAAAGTATTTTCCACCAACCCACGGACCTTGTCCAATTCTAATAGATCTAGCATTACCAGTCTTCCAAGCCAACCATCCACCAATAAGGTCAAAATATTTAATGATCACCTTCCACATGATGGAAGCATTCAGGGAGGACTTATTGGTGGCTCAAATCCAATCAACAGTAGAAAGAGGAGCAATGTATTTGAAATGTATAATGTGATTCAACAAACCAGAGCCACAAACAATATTCCAGGAGCATTTAACAACAAGTGCATTGGAAAAAAAAGGAAGATCCTTTATACCCCAGCCTCCCAGTGCTTTGGGACAGGAGATTAGATGTCAAGCAATCCATGAGAAAACATGAACCTTATCCTTACCATCCCATAAGAAATTTTTGCAGAGAATCCGGGGCCTCTGGAAGATTCTAGAAGGAACAATTAAGAACGTAAACCAATATACTGGAATGGCTTCAATAATAGAGTTGATCAAAATAAAATGACCCCTGCATGAAATCCATTTGTTGCACCAGAGCTTCATCCTATTCTCAATTGGCACCAACAACCAAAAACGGTCCTTAGAAGAGTAATCATTAGGATTTATAAGATATCTGATATATTTAAGGCCTGCAACCCCATTCACTATTAAATAATCAAAGTTAGCAGAATGCTAGATCTCCTCCCTAGGATCCAAATTCATATATGACATCGAAGATTTCAGATTGTTATAGATCATACCTGTGGCTGAACAAAATATTATTAAAGAATATTTTAAGATGAGTACATCCCTACAAGAGGCATCAATAAAGAACAACAAATCGTCTACAAAAAATACATGGGAAACGAAGGTGTTTCCATGAAACCTGAACCCTTTGAAAAGACCTGAAGAAGCTGCTTTAGTGACCATATGACTGAGCCCATACATCATAATTATAAATAATAAAGGCGCAAGAGGGAAGCCCTGTTAGAGGCCACAGCCAAACCTAAAGAAGTTAGAGGTTGATCCATTGATACATTAGAGGAAATTTCAACTCAAAATGGGCCTCCTAAGGAAAATAATAAAATACTAGTTAAAATAATAAAATAATATTTATTAATTTTGGAAGAAGAAAAGAAAAAAAACTACTTTTTTTGTTCGTATTTTTGAATGTCATCATCACGTTTTTCAGGTATTTCTTATTTTTGGGGTAGTGAGGTCCGTCAAAAGTATGCAAAGTGGGTACTCGTTGGATGTGGAATTAAATTCCGCATCCAACTAGCTCTCTTGATCGAAATTTGAGCAAAAACATAAGGAGATATGTCAAAAATACGAACAAAAAAAGTATTTTTTTATGATACCTATCCCGAAATTTATATTAAAAAATTGTTTAAAACCTATACTGTATTTCCAATTTAAAGCAGTTTCATTGGCTAACACATGATTACATGGAATTTGAATTAGGCTTGAAAGGCCCATTTTGAGTTGAAATTTCCTCTAATGAGAACTAGAAAAGAGACTGATTGTACAGAGGCAAGGATCCAATTCACCAATTTAAGTGAGAACCCGATATGGAGAAGAATTTATCTTATCAACATCCAGTTTATGTGGTCATATGCTTTAGAGAGCTCTACCAATTACTAAGACTACAAGAATAACAAAATGCTACTAAGTTTTAACATTTTTCAAACAAATCATTTAAAAATAAATGTGAATAGATACATGAAAATATTTTAGCAACAAGACCTATAAATTTTCTCTTGGAACTATTGGAAGTGTACAAACTAGGATTGGTAGCATCCCACAAAAAAACTATGTTTCCATGGATTTGTCTAGTCACAAGTGTTAACCCGGTTCAATATCAAAATAACAAAACCAATTTCATGTTTAAGAAAAAACACACAATAGTTTCATTAAAAATTTTGTTTAGATTATTATCAAATTTAAAAAATTAAAATTAAAATAACATCTTACCAAATTTAGTAGCTCCAAGTCCGTGGAAACTAGAGGAGAAATTTCAAACTGTCTAGAGAAATTTGAGGCCCCTAACCAAAAATCAAGCATGTATGAAATTCCATCTTCCCTAAATTGTTGACTGGTCTTTCCAATGTTACCTTTTTTCCCTTCCCTCTTGCATGGTTCCCTCTCACTGTCCATTGGTGTTCGCTCGTCAATCTGGAATCCACCATGATACTCCACACCTCCTCCTCGAATCCATCTACCCTTTGGTCAGGTAAGGCTCTGGTAAAGTACGGGAGATCCTCTTTTACACAAATTGTTCAAAACTCCAAGATCCAATGGAGAGAAACTATGATCCATGTGCCTCGAACTCATTCGATTTTGAGAGAGGAATCGTGTATACATCAGCAGTCAAATGGGTGTTTCCATTCCATATCTACGAGGCTGTATTGCAAAGTATTCAAGCAAAAGGTCCCATGTTTGAATCTCATATTTTTCGAAGGTCAGGTTACATGCACGAATATCAAGTGGTGGGTCGTGGACATTCCGTTTAAGGAAAGAACTCTGTCTCTAGAAGCTCCTCCAAGGTCGGGAGTCAGTTCCCAGTGGGTCGTATTTCCAGGGTTCTTAAGGTAAAAAAGGTTGAGAGATTTGGTGGATGCGCTTCAATTTAAATTGAGTAGCTAATAAATTGTTGCTTCTTGGTAAATTCAATAGCTGATAAATTGTTGTTACTTGGTGGGTGGTTGGGTCGATTCCTTCATTAACATAGTTTAAAACTGAATTCTTCTTCTGAAATGGTACCCACCTGTCTCTCGTATTTGCACTTTCAGACTTTAAAACTAACTTATCCTCTAAAACAAGGGCATAAAGGATAGGGAAAGGAACTGAAAGGAAGGGAACGACCCCATATTGGGACAACACTAGACCAATATAAGAAAGAAAGAATAAATGGACTAAAAGCAAATCCATCACCATTGAAGGAAAACTCACACACCTACTCTTCAATCAAATGAGAAAGTTTCAATCAAGTGGGAAAGTTTCAATCTCCATTACTACATATACAATAACATGCCAACTAATGTAGGCCACTTACCTAAGCATACACATATCTTAACAAGCTTATTAATAAAAATTAATGACAATTTGGAAAAATAATTAACCGTAAAAAATGCATCCTAGGAAATGGTTTGCCCATTCTTTGAGAAGGTTTGTTAAGAAAAAATAAAGTATTATGATGGGTAAAATGCCTCATGATGTGATTATGGCCATCAAATTCCAACCCTGCTTCCGAATCGCTCAGACTGCTCACATCATGGTATCATATATAATAAATCTTGTGTCATCCACGAACATATGAATATTTACCTACAAGTTGAATTCATCAAGTGAAAATCAATCAAGTCATAGACTAAATTGTAAGCTACAACAATAAGATGCAACAGTTCAACGGATTAGACAAAAGCACGTCAACCTCAATTTCCGGAGGTATTCGCCATCAATAGAAGAAAAGAGAAGTGAGAATGTTTATACATAGTTATTTATCTTTTCATTTCTATATTTTCTTACCTGGCATCTTGGCTCAATGCTATTCATTCATTAAAATAATACCCTTGTTCTAAAGCATTGGCAGTTCAATTGTCTAAAATGATAATGATAAAGAGTTGAAGGAGCGATATTGGAAATTGGAACTCGAATTAGTTGAGGATATTGGCATGGGGATGGAAGTTAAAATGGAATTGCAATGTTACAAAATAAAAATAAAATTAGGGTATTGGCATGGGATGGAGGCTAAGCCAATTGTGATGTTACGAAACTAGAATTTTTTTTCATTTAAGAAGTTGACGATGTTACAAAACTAGAATTGTTCATGAAAGAAGTAGGAATAGAAGAGGAAGGCCAACATATGACCACTGCACAATTGTAGCATGTTCCTTTACCAATCTTAAACTAAATTATCTTTCAATAGAAAAATACATCTATAGAATTTTCCATAAATCTATATAGTAGAGTCGGTGCATTACATGACTAATCAGAATTACACATAAAAAATGTAGAGTGTTAAATTGATATAAATTTTTTCAAAAATCTATAAAGTAGAGTTGGTACATTACATGACCAATCAAAATTACACATCGAAAATATAAGGTGTTTAATGGATTTGTCGATCTAGAAACTACTCATTAAAACTAGGAAGCACTTTAAGTTACAATGTCCATCTATAACTGTTTGGCATTAGGTGTTAAGAGTGATGTTAAATTTTGAATTCTAAGACATTCATCAAGGCATGTTAACATTATGTTGAACCCTCAACAACTTTGTTATTATTGTGTTGAACTCTAAAGAAATTCTCCAAAATCAAAATCAAAATTTTGGGAACGTTTTTTTTGTGATAACCTATTTTTCTTTCTTTACTTTCATTTTTGAAGAAGTCATTAAGGTAAATATCTATGCTTTCAAAATATTTTGAATTCATATCATAGTAATATTTATCTCTCATTTAGACTTGATCTAGATTTAGTTTTGTTTTTTTCAATCCTTTTAAAGTAATTTCAAGATTTTCTTAAAACTCATTTTTAAGCCTTTTCTAATGTTAAACTTTTAAATTCCTCAAAATGCCTTAGGGATTTTCAAAGGTATAAACATTGAAATGATCATTTTTGAAACTTTCTCAAGCTTTGAACTTTCTCTCTCTTACCACATTGTAAGAGGCCTTGGTAAATTCTACCTGAAAACACAAGCACTAAGCTAAGCTTCCCACAAGCTCTAGGACCTTCATAAAGTTAGAACTTTTAATGAGCTACGAAATACCTTGGGATACTTGCAAATTGCAATGTTTAAACTTCTGATTTCCTCCCATAGATTTCGTGATTTTTTGAATCCTTTGCATTTAATTCACCAGGATTGGCATTTTAATACAAGATCATTACATCACTATGACATATGTGATGTCATTTGAAATTCCATCTATGGAATGCATTGCTTTTCCTCACCACACTGGATGTGAGAGATTTCATACTCTTAAAAGGGTTGGAATTTTAAGGGAAAATTGCCTGCCATGAGACCATTTTCCCATTAAATATGGTTACAAATCAAGATAAACTGTCACAAAATTAGCTTAGAGTGTACACCAATTGGTAAAATGGTTTTAACCATCAAATTTGATGGATGAGTTGAATTTTAAATTCCAACCCATCGTCACTTAACCATCCTAGCAACATTACATGAAGGCTTGGGGAATTAGGTAAGTGTTCATATTTATTTACATTTAAGATATATTATATGCAAATGATAATTTGTATTATTTCTTTTAATTTTAACTTATTTATAATAGCATTTTTTTATA
The DNA here is from genome assembly GCA_001517045.1 of Pseudotsuga menziesii. Lineage (NCBI taxonomy): Eukaryota > Viridiplantae > Streptophyta > Pinopsida > Pinales > Pinaceae > Pseudotsuga > Pseudotsuga menziesii. The sequence continues at coordinate 1,043,545 of LPNX010386007.1, read as the reverse complement.
AAAACTTCAAGGAGCAAAATTTAATTCAAGGAGTGATTTTTCATTAAAAACGATTTAATTTAATTCCTTTTCAAAGATGATTAACATAGATTCCACATGATAAAAATGTTTTCCTATAAACATCAAATTATATATAAAAAAAATTTAAAATGTTGAATATTTTTTAAAAACATGGCCACACATTTAATGGTTGGAAATTAAAGAATTAGTAAAATTCATCAAGGTTTTCACACCTTAAGAAATTTATGGATCATTATCCATTGCTTTTAGTTCTTCTCATTTGTATTTTTCTTAAATGTACAGTTGTTTTAAGTGTGATTAAACATAGTATCACTCTAATTTCTTGCATTGTGTAAATGATAAATATAGCATTATATACATGACAAACATTCAATAATGATGGAAAATATTTAAGAGTAACATAGCCTTCATTTTTTATTGTGTTCTATAGGAAAGGTGAAAATTTATTTAGATGTTAAGTTGTGCAAAGTTTATGGTGTTTCATATACTAACATGTATTGTATTCATTTATATTTTTTGTTAAACGAATTTATAAGATTTTACATGAGTTACCAAAAATTTATGATGTTTTATAATTAATAGTACGAACAATAACAATAACAATAACAATAATATTTATTTTCATAACTTAATTGTTTGATGATTTACTTTAATTGTAAGCTGACTTTAATGTCTATTGAAAGTTAAAGATGATCCAAGAGATTGTTATAAATATAATATACAAAAATAAATGGGAGGAGAACACACATCTTAAGGAAAATAATTTTATAGAGAGACACAACCATCAAAATGTCATTCTACATGTACATGCTAAAGGATAATGTTGTAGCTCATGCCAAGGATCCCATTTTCAATATGTTTGATGATTGATCATGTTTAAGCTTTACTTTCCTGCAAGAAACACTTATAATGTGGGGCTCATGATTACATTTTCTTACGAAACTTTCGATATAGACATAAAAGGTACCTTCTACTTAGCAAGTATTGATAAATTTTTATTATGTCTCCATACATTGGATTTGCGTGTTGTCACATAGGTTATTTATTATCCTAGAAGGGATTCTTACAGTTGGCTCTTCATTTTCCTTTCCCTACAGAACTTGTGCTTGATTTCCTCGAATTCCTTTCCCTACAGAACTTGTGGTTGATTTCCTCAAGGTACAAGGTACAAAGCCACATCTACATTAATTCAATTTTAGTTTCTTGTTTAAGTCTTTTTAACCATCCAACAACAACCTACCGACGTATTATTGCACCTTCTTGAAACAATTTCTAGTTAAATAATTGTTACTAAATACATTAAGACCAAATGGATCTCACTAGTGGGAACATTCATCAATCGATGTGGTTTGATTTAATGAAAACGACCGTCACAAAACCACATAGTATAGTAAGTTGAGATGGTACGACATTATAATAAAGTTCAGGTTTAAATTTAGTAGGCATGTCTTGGCCTTCACATTATTATATAAACGGTTTTAAAATTAAACAAGTGAAATAGCAGCAAGGCTGCTTATACCTGCCTCTTTACTGGCCAGAATCTGGTGAATTTAATCTACAAAATTTGTAATTTATATTTTTTGTTGAGTGATTTTAATGAAAAAAATGAAATTACAATGACACAAAAACCCCAACACCCACACTCAGTAAGATTTAGCAATGTTCTTATGCCTTTTAAAATTTCATTAAATATTCATAACCAGATTCTAGTAAAACCCAAAGGAAAACCAGGGGAAAATGGTTCCCTACTCTATTTAGACAACTCATTTGACTTTTAGCCTTTTACGGGCTTTCCGGGCACTATTTGAAGAAAACTACTCAAAAGCACTTCAAAATCACAAAAGGTTTTAAACTTACATAATCTAGTTTCAAAACCAGTTTGTAATCATGTAACAAACTGTAGAAACTGTGAGATGTTTTATGGCTGTGTCCATAAATTGGAGTTTATTAGAAATCGCTTCAAAGTGTTTTCTAATAGACAAACACGTTTTAAAAAATCTCTCTCGCTCGTTTAAAACAAAAAATACATGGGATTAAAATAGATATTGGAAATGAAAAGCTCTTAGAATTAAAAAAAAAATACAGAATATTTGCATACTCATGTATAGAAAACATTAAGAAAGCTTCATTCATATGTTCAGTTTCAAGATATCTTTGCTTTACACAATGTATCACTACATGTAGGTGTCTTGATTTTTAGAGAATTTCAACAATGTGTATCTTTTCATTGATATTTAAAAAAAAAAATTCTGACATTATAATAAAAACAAGAGCTACGAGGTGGCAATGTCTCTCAGGTTGAAAATTGTTAACGGTGTAAAAATTATTATAAGAAAATTGACTTAGATAAAGTATTTTTTCGAAAGCTATGTTGTAAATATAAATGCAAAGGTACAGATTTATTGGTAAAGGTAAATAAATATTGTTTTGATATAGAGTTAAACACGAGTTTGTTAAAATCAAATCTAGATCTTATAGAGAACTTTGTTTTGTTGTAGCTTTAGAATCTTAAATATCATTTCATTTCTTAAATGGAATTATTACTATTTTTTTATCATATGTTATATGAAATTTTAACTATCTTTACATTCTTTATATTGAATTTGGTAGAATTTGTAACTAAATTGATTAATGTTTTATAGATACATAAATTTAATACACCATAGACCGATTTCCTTGTATTGATTTTGGTAGGATTTGTAACTAAATTGATTAATGTTTTATAGATACATAAATTTAGTACACCATAGATTGATTAAAAGATGAAGATTAAATTTAATTGCATTTAGTTAAATTGATTAATGTTTTATAGAACATTAATATCTTATATAGTTGTTGATTATTATATATAATTTTTTTTAATAACATTTTTTCATTGAGAGTAATTAAAAATGACATTTTTACAAATATATTCACATATTTCTTTAAAAAAAATTGTAGATATTAACAATGCAAGAATATAATTGCGAATGGTTTCTATTTTTCCATCTTAAATTTTAAATGTAATTATAATTTTGATGTACTTAAGATCATTTCTTATTTAAGGTTACCAGTTTTTTACGTCGAAATACCTTTATTTTGAAATCACGTTCACATCAATACTTTTTTCTATGAAATCTTTGTTTCTTTGTCACTTATTTTTTGCGCTTTACAACTGGTTTGAAAGAGATCTTCGTATCTATCTTTATGTGGGAAATGTTAAAAATAATAAAATAAATTAACATTAAAAATAATAATAATAAATTAACTTATACACGGTGGGAGTTGAGATAAATCCATATAAATAAAAATTATTTTATAACTCTTTCAGACGAATCTTGGTGTTTATCATTAAAAATAATAAAAAGACAGTAACCAAACACGATCCACAACCGTAGCGGTGGCTCGGGAGGCCTTTTTCTCTCTGGCTAAACTTAGAGCCAAAGTTAGCAATGAATCTTGGAGCTAAAATCTGACGTCATTATGTCAGTTAAATGCAGCGGAGATAAAATCTTGCGAGCGTAGCTAAATTTGTCTGTCTCAAATAAACTGATGGTCTTTTCGTAGAGCCGTTAGGTTTATTTGAACTTGAGTAATAACTCAAACGGCTCGGTGAAAATAAAGTATTTTTTTTTTAATCTTCCGTTAAAGAGCACGGCAAGCTGTCGCACCTTTTTTTTCTTGGAGCGTCAGAGTACTATTTCGAAGACCGACACGTGTCAATAGATAGTTGGCCAAATCAGCCAGCAAACCTGCGCTGGAAGTGGTGCGCATGGAGTATGTGGTATATTGTAAATTATGGGGAAAGAAAGGGAGCTGGTCCGTAAAAGAAATCCGAAGGGAGACCTGTCGTGCGGTGGGCCCCGTCATGGTGGGGGGACAGCATGGCTAGGCGGCCAAGTGGGGCCCGGCCCCACCACCCATGGCATATTAAAGTGAGCTACCCACCAAGTGTTTGTCCCCTGGTGAGTTTAGTGCAAGCCTAAAACACTTAAACCTACAAATGTCACTGCACTTGACCAGCTTAATGCATGCTTGACACATGCGCTATCGAGCGATTTTCGTTTCTCTCTCGCCTGCGTGGGCTAGTTTGTGTTTGTTCCCTGGTGAGTTTAGTGCAAGCCTGAATTCTGAATACATCCTGTCGCTGTATATACGCTGTAACGAATAATTCATCACAGGATTGGATTTACTGATGAACCGGTCGAGTTATTGGGATTAGTTAGCCCTAAAAGAATGCCACAAGTTTCAGGAACTATTGTTGTTAAAAGTGTTTTCTTAATGCTATTCAGGCCATGTGAAGGGTGCATTTGCTTAATAGAGTTCCGGAGCATGGCCATGATCATTATTAGGGCAATTCCTCTTTTACTTAACTCTACATTACATTTCAGCATTTTCTGTGGAGTGAAATCTTGTAATCGCAGTCCAATCCTCGACAATGAAGCTCCAGGTCTTTTCCAGGTCTTTTCGTTCTTGTCCATGAATAAGCAAACACAGCTTTTTCTCATGAATAATATGCTTCATTAATTTGTTCTTCCATTGTCTTTTTGTTCTTCTATTGTCTGAATACTATAAATTTGGTCTGTTTTTTAAGAAAAATACACATGACGCTAACCATTATCCAGTGAATGGATAAATGGTTTTAATACAAACATCCATGAAATACCCCACCCGAGAATGAATGGCAATTAAAACAGACCTAAATGAACACCCCCACCCTGCAGCGCTAAAGAAAAGCCGATCTTTGGTAATCCTCTACGGCATAGTGTGTTTTGAAACGCTAACGAGGCATCTTATCGTATTCAGACGGCCTGAAGCTTGAATAGTAGGGAAGTCTGTTTGGCCTGTTTGTTGCCAGGCCTTAAACGCCTATTGCTTGCTCGATA